>CAEGAE010005532.1:0-14219 GCA_903067095.1 Girardinus metallicus | reverse complement strand
GTGGTTGGGTCTTTCAGCATGACAATGATCCCAAGCACACTGCCAGGGCAACAAAGGCGTGGCTTCGTAAGAAGCATTTCAAGGTCCTGGAGTGGCCTAGCCAGTCTCCAGATCTCAACCCCATGGAAAACCTTTGGAGGAAGTTGAAAGTCCATGTTGCCCACCGCCAGCCCCAGAACATCACTGCTTTACAGGAGATCTGCTTGGAGGAATGGGCCAACATTCCAGCAACAGTGTGTGCCAACCTTGTGAAGACTTCCAGAAACCATTTGACCTCTGTCATTGTCAACCAAGGATATATTACAAAGTATTGAGATGAACTTTTGTTATTGACCAAATACTTATTTTCCACCCTTAATTGCAAATAAATTCTTTAAAAATCTTAAGAATTTTTTTTCTCATCTTGTCTCTCATAGTTGAGGTCTACCTATGATGTCAATTACAGGCCTCTCTCATCTTTTTAAGTGGGAGAACTTGCACAATTGGTGACTGACTAAATACTTTTTTCCCACTGTATATCATAAAGTTCCATCTCCATAAAAATATCCAAATTGCTTGAATTTAAAAATATGATGGTGCAAAGTTAAATATACATATTTATTTAATCTTAATATCAAGAAGCTGTTCTGCATATTAACTATCAAGCATTCTATTAGTGCAGAATAGTAAACCAAAGCAGAGTACTCTTCTCTAAAGCTGTCAAATCTAAGAGGGAATTGAACTGACGTGAATCTGAGATGGTATAATGTTTAGCTGGAATGGATCATTTGGAGAAAAATGTTAAACTACTGGAATTATGTGAGCAGTACACAGTGCAGGCATATGGACCGATGAGGTGTCATTTAAAAAAGAAAAACGGAAAATCATTCCTTCTCATTGAACTACAAAGCAGTCGTAGGTGTTTAATGTTTTTGTCTTTTTGTTATAGACAGCTCTGCAGTCCTGGAGAATTCAAAACCTGGCATATAGCCCAGGTGGGAGCAGCTTTATTGCAAAGCTCTGACAGGTAAATGCACAAGATGTGTAAAGGAATGTTTCTGTCTTTCACTCTGTACTACTCTGTCTAATCCCGCTATCAGTCTAGGCTTGAAAGAGGGCTTTTCATAGTTTCTTCAATGAAAAACTTAAATGCTTGTCGAGTGTGCACTCTGAAGCACAGAGCTACAACAGCAGCTCTTAGCTCTTCCAAACTAATTTTACTCTCTTTTGCACCTCTCATCTTAGTTTAATGCCTTTTGCATTAGATTTAGGTTTACGGTTTGGGTCAGAGATAGGCTGTAGAAATGAATAAAAAATGAATGAAAGTCAATTCAAAGTCCTCCTGAAGATAAAAAGACATATTGTGTGTGTAAGAAAGGCACTTTGTTTCCACAATTAGACGTTAGAGAGCTGGCTTGTGTTGAAAAGCTAGATGGTTATCCTCCCAGGCTGAAATGAAGGGAGAGGAAAAGGGGAAGGAGAGAGGATTTAAAGAGGCTGGAGGGAGACACATAGGGCACTGGCATTTGCAGAAAGGGTGGACGGTTATCCATCCTCCTCCTAGGATGTAGGAGGAGACACTGAAAGAATGAAAAGGAAAAAGTATTTTAAAGAGAAGATGTCACTTGAAAAGCTCTCTTCTGCTTCTGTTCTGCTGAAATTTACTTCTGTTCAACAGAAGTAAATTTCAGCTGAATTGATTACATCTCCAGGTCTTGGTAGAAGCCTAAACAGGTTTATTGAAAATGAATTCACAAAATATGGATTCTTGGAACCGGTATTTCCAAGAATCCACAATGCCCTGCTGTCTAGCAAGTTTCTGAAAGCCTTTCTAAGAGGAACAGGCCACAATGTCATAGATGCCCCACCATAATGAACAAGGACCATCAAGTACTTTCCACCGAGTCATTCTGTTTCACTCCAGAGTAATTCTAGCAAAAAAGCTCTGCTTCTTTTTATTTGACCAAACATGCACTCCAAGAAAGTTCATCAGTTCATCAAATTCTGCACATTCATTTCCAGCTATAGAAAAACCTTTATTCCCATGCCTCCAAAACTACTCTTTGGCTTGTAGATAAGCAGTCATTATCAGAGAGGCGGAGTACACCCTGAACAGGTCACCAGTGTATTACATGGAGTACACTGTAGTACACTGTACACTGTGTGTACATTACACATTAAGATTTAATTTTGCATTAAACCTTAATGTTTAAAATTAATATTTAAAGCCTTTTAAATCTTAATTTAATTTTTATTAGTTTTTCAGCTTTCATGTGAATTTTCTAATTTTCAAAGAATGATGATAAAAGCCATAAACAAAATACTCATAGAATGAGTAAATAAAAGATACTTTTTACAATTTTATAAAACGAATTAGAAACACAACAATATTCTGTGCAATATCACTAGCAAATTATTTTACCACTGCAGTTTGCCCCGATAAGTTTTTTTAAAAGCATGGTCTTCCTGCTTTTCTCCCTTTAAATTTAGTTGCATAAAAAGGTGCTTTGCTCTGAGCAACAGACTTTTAACACAAGGACCAACGCCAGCACTGACAGGCTGCAGCCTAGTTGTGCATTACATTGAACTACAAAGTACATAATTTGTAAGTCAGATTGTACTCTCTCCCCTTGCCCATCTAACCATGTTAACTACACAGTTCTGAAATTAGTCAACATAAAAAACCCTTTTAATTAACTTCAGATTTGTTAGGCAGCTTCTGCATTGCAATGGAAAAACTGGTAAGTCAGTTAATTTCTCATTTGATCTTTTTGAGGGATTTAGATTTTAGTAAAAGCAAACAGAAACCTAAAACAGTGTCATAAAAACCATCCTCATTTTCATAAAAACAATTAAAAATACAAAAAAAACAATAATGTAAAAACAAAGCTCAAATATGACAGATCAAATATTAATGTTTAACTATGAGGGAGCAGAAATGATGGCCCTTAAGTAGAAAAGAATACATAAATTTATGTTAACAAGAAGGCATTTCCCCCCACATATATACAAAAAAAAAAACATTGCATAGTGTAAAAAGACAAGAGAAGTGCAGTGTTTTTTTCATAGAGAAGCAGTCCTGGGTAAAGTCACTGAACATGAAAGCTGGTCCATGGGCAAGAAATAGACAGCTCACAGAGTGAGGTCTCTACCAAGCATCTTTAGAAGTAGAAAAGGAACAAGAACTGCATGAAAGAGTAAAAATAAAAAGGAAGAAATAAAAGAGACTTCTTTTTGCTCCAGAGAAAGAGACCTGAAGCTACCAGAGTCCTGTTAGTGTAAATGTTTCCAAGAAGCACAATAGGTTCCCTTTACAGACTGCTATATTAACTCCGGGGGCTGTTGTTACTGTCGGGGCAGATTTTTCTATCACCAAGCTCTGCTGCAGTGCCCAATCTTTTTAACTTTTAGATATGCAGCAGGGTGGTTTAACTGCCAGGACAAACCTGCTAATAAAAGCAGATATTGCCAGTATGTTTCTATACTCTGACTCACACAAGCACATGCATTTATTAATTTCATTCAGACTAAAGACTAAAATATAACTCCGACAAAATAAATAGACACACCTCCAGAACTTTCCACAAGGACACAAAAAGGCAAATTGCAGAGCCTTGAACTGAAACCATTAATTTCCGTTTTTATCCGACCAGACACATTTTATTGAAAGCTCACTACAACGTGTTGGAAAGATTATGTCAATTTAGATAGACGTTGTAGTAGTTAAGGATACAGTGTGTCATCTGGGTCTGCTGCTGATAATGTGTTTCACTGGAACTGAAAACAGAATCACATTGTATGGACTAAGCAGGTCACTTGGATACCAGGGTTCTGATTGTGGACATTGAGCCATTTTCATAAAACCTAATTACAATTATAGGAAACAAATCAATGAATACATAGTAAATAAGTTAGGAGTAAGCTTAAAGCTCTTTGGCGTTCTTCTATATAATCCTTCATTTGTCAAAACAACAGCAGCAAAATGACAATTCTCTTTTCTTTGCTTGACATAAAAATGTATTTTATGCTGCCTCTGCTAATAACTGATGAAATGACATATTTGATGACATAAGAAAGGCAGCAAAAATAATTTCTGCCAAAGCCCATTTCCTTAATTGCAAACATTATTGGATAGAAATTGGATCAAAACATACCAAGAGTATGATATCAAAATCATAGGTGCATCAAACTGAATCTGTGAATAATATTTTGTGAAGATTTGATTTGCTAATTCCAAATTTAGCCTATTGTGATTCTTCTAACATATTTTTGACATGAGAAGATATATTCGGAATAGCAGTGAAACTTCAGTTTCTAACTAACTTAATTATTCACATTGAATGTAAAGGCAACATCACGCAATCTAAACAAGAGAAGAGTTACTATAAAACAAAGAGGTCTACTGTTATTTTTTGTTATTCCACCCTTCCAAAATACGGATTGGAGTTTTGAGCCACCAGGTAACTGTCAGGGTTAATTTAAGGTGAAAATTGGGCAACAGACAATTTCTTGGAACATACCTAAACAAAGTCCAACACACACATCCAAGAACAATTTACATTAGTCATTTCCTTAGTGTATGCACAAATTAAAATAGAAACAAAATATTTACTCCGATCATCCCACAACAAAACTCCAAACATGAAGAAAATCGCCCAGAAGTTAAGCTAAATATTGTCCATTAAAAGGTAAAAATAATGTGATTCACCACATAAGCATAATTTCGGAAAGAGAGAATTATTACCTGTAAATGCCTATGAAGATGGGTGGAAATAAAATAATAATCCCCTAGGAACAAAAGTGGAAGAATAGTCTATGAATAAAAAGCTTATTTATAGTGCATCAGTGCATGAGCTGCTGTGTTCTTAGGAGAGAAGAGACCGAGCTCCAATTTGCAAAATGGGTGCTGTGGGTGTTGGAAAACTGCCTTTTAAGAACCACAGCACATTTGGCTACAAAAGAAGTAATAGACCACTCCACAAAATGCCTTTATATGTTATGTGCTTTTACAGAAACTGCAAAATGACAGTTCCTAATAAGACAAAAAAAACAACAACTTTTAGATAAAAAAGTGTCACATTAAAATTTATCTTTCATGTACATATAATTTCCAAAATAAAATGTAATAATTTTAAAATGCTCTTAAGCAGCATTGACCTAAAAGACCACTTATAAAGTAGCATTAGGAACAAAAATACAGTACAAGTTAGTGAAATAACCAAATAATTAAAGATGCAATATATAGTGCAGGTTTTTTATTTGGAACAAATATATTTGTTCCAAATAAAAAACAACATATTTACTACTATGTTGTTTCATAGGCCAACTTCATCAATGTATTTTTGATTATTCTTTCTTCTGTTATGTCACAAATTATTCATTATGCCATTTTACTCACAGGGCCCCCTTTTTATGTCTATTAATCCTTGAAAGTGTTTGGCAGCAAATAAACTATGTTAATATATGAATATTATTTCAAATTGAATGTATTTCTTTTAGAGAAACATCTAAATTTTTGTCGCTGCTCTGGTTGTTATAACAAATTTTGTCATATTGTTTCTACATGACAATGTTGTATACAGCAAAACACTTTCTTGGTTGTCTCGTTCATCCCTGATTCTTTTTCACAATGAGCTGTAGAATAAACACAGGGAATGTCAAATAACTTGAGTTCTTATCCCCTCAGAGGAATACCTCACTTTGGTTTGGTCGGACTGCCTACGTACCCTGTGGGCACACATCGCTGCTTCACTGAGTGATTCAGAGGAGTTAGGCATTGCTCCACTAACTGTAGTCACATGCATAGTGTTTTATGTATTCTGCCAAAAAAGCAGAAAGAGCAAAGTGGCATTTGACTGAAACATATTAACCTTAATTTTCTATGCATGGCTGAATAAACATTCAAACGGATGCTTCTCAAATGCCCACTTAAATAAACACATACACTCAAACAGCAACTTAGGTACTAGCTAAGCATGCTCAGAAAAAGCTATCTGAGAAGACAGAAGAATCAGCTCCCTGTCCAAGGTTTAAACAATAGTTACGTCATCCAACATCAACACAGCCAGTGCCTGAGGAAGACAGCCAACTAATTTATATAACAAAGTGAAAAAAAGTACTTTGGGACAGGCAGACCAACGGCACTAAATCAAGACAACTGAGGCAATAGAGTTGGATAGGGATGCAGAGAGCCTGAAAGTAGGTGGAGATGGCTGACTAGAGGAAGAGAGGCCCTAGGGGAAGAAATAAAAGGGGGAAAAAAGAATAAAGACAAGGAAGTCTTAATTATAAACCAACATCTCTAAACCCAAAGAGCTTGAAAAAAGTGATTAACGGCTTAAAAAGAGTGGCTAGCACAGTGAATGAGCATTCATTAATCAAAGAGGACACCACACGGATGACAAAACACCAAAGGGTAGAACAATCAGGTTTTGCTAATTTACCCACCATACGCAAATGGATAAATTTGCAAGTAAAAATGTGTAAGCTTCAAATGTTCAAAATACATATCATAAAAAGCACATCAAGATAATGTACACATGCGTTTACAGAAAAAATTCAAAGCAGGATAATGTATCATTAACAACTTCTTGGGAGACCAATTCTAGTGGCCCAGCTACCTCAGTTCAGTTCATCCAGTCCAGTTGTTCCAGGTCATTCATCAGCAAAAATCACATGACAGACCAGAGCCATTTATCCTGAGCCATAGTCCCCTTTGCCCAAAAGGATTTGTTATTCAATTTGACTGAGTGATGCCCTGGGCCTCATTGCTGCAACAGAGACTGCCTGGCTCTGCTGGAAAAGTAGCATGCAGGTTATATAGTGCACCATGGGTTTCACTATTGCTGATTCTACTGATCTTAGATGCTTACAGCCAGTTTGTTGACATGTAAATAGATTTGATACACACAGTGCTTTTCTAGTCATACTGACCACTCACTTTACTCTAGAGATGCAGTCACACTTGTGAATGCACACGCATTCACACATTGGCACACAGATTGGTAGGCAACAGCCTTCCCCAGGGGCAAATGGACATGTGGCAGGAGAATGCTGGAATCAAGCCCAGAACTTTCACATTGCAAGACAAGTGCTGGTCCGACTGAGCTACAATCACCAAGATGAAGTGGTCTGATTGGTTCATTTAGTGTTTCATCATGTATGGTACAAAAAATAAAGCGACAAGTTAGCAGTGATTGACAGAAAAAGGGAAAGCAACACTTTCATCATCTCTCCTCTTTTTTTTACCTTGCCTGACTGCAGTGAGTATATGAAAGTTTTACACAAAAGGTTTTTTTTCAGATCTTCATTCCCTGGCACAAACTTGAACACAAAATAAATATGAGATCTGAAAATATATTTGACAATGCAATTGCCAATATTGTTACATAATGAAAAGGTTTTAAGACTGTTGCGTATGCAAAATCTTGGACAAGGATGCAACTCTTCTTTAGAAAATAATTACCAATAGATCATTATAAGTAATGCCTCGAAGCCAGTCCTTTTCACAAAACACTTCAAAGGGGATTAATTTTTTTTTTTTCACTTTCTTAATGTTTCTGGTGAAAGGGCCAAGCCAATGGGGGCTTAATTCAACCCATCAGTATTACGCCCTTGATTCCCCAAGCAAGATAGTCTCAGCTTTATTCTGACTTGAGGAAAAGGTAAACTCATGTCACAGCTCAAGTGTAAAATGTAAAGATTCCAGATGGCCTGTAGAGTCTATTTAGTGCACATTTTATACACATGATTTCTTGCTATTAACAGCTATAGAATGAGGCAAGTTAGTGTACTTTGAAACAAATCAGTGGTCTGTAGCCAGCTCTAGTTTTTTCAGTGGCAGTGATTGAAAATAGAAGAAAGAGATGGGTGCATATTTGTGAGTTTTAACATGAATGTAAACTACTGGTTAACATGGATAAGTACTCATTAAATAAAAGCATTAATATTATTTCAAGCATTTTGGTAAAATAATAGTATATTGGGAATAATAAATGGCATTATATCACTAACAAAATACATATGCATAGTTTTCTGTGCAAATTCTCAAAATGAGCTGACCAAAAATGGTGTGGTTGTGCAGTAATGTAGCGAGACGCTAGATATGAGCTATTATTTCTCAGATTCAAATGCACACGCATACAAAGGACCAAACACATTTCATACATAAACACATTACATGCTCTAAAGAGATGAGTCAGTGAAGCATGCCGTAAGCTAGGGCTGGCAGGGTTCATTTGAAAGATGTAAAATATTTATGCAAGAAGACTCTGCAGGGAAGGATGACGAAAAGAAAATTGCAAGGGAGAAACGGAGAGATAACAAATAACAAGACACATGAAATGACGATAAGTGGGCCAAAATGAAATACTCCGTGTTACAGCTAAACAGAAAAAATAGACATGCTTTATGAGTCATTGTCATTTTACGTTCATTAACTTACTGTGTAGTACTTCCACTCTTTGGTATGATAGAAGAGGATAGTGAGAAAAACCCAATACTATCTCAACGAGATGGTTTCAACAAATTTGCGTGCTATTTCCAAAGTGGGCAGATATAATGAGGACATATTATGCATACACTTTGCAAAAAACGTTCACACAACTAAAACTTTCTCTTTATATTACAGTCACAAACTTAACTAATTTTAACTGGATTTAACATCACAGACTATGTAAATGTATAATTAAAATGGACGGAAATTTTTTTTTTTCAATTTTTTTACAATTCCAACAACCTGAAAAATAATAAAATCCAGTGTAAGCAATTGCCTTCAGAAGCCACAAAATTTGCAAGTTTAATTTTAACATAATCTTTGTCAGGACGCCCAAGGTTTGTTAGATTAATGGACAGGATCACAAAGGAAAAAGAAACACACTGTATTTGCCAGAGTGAAGTTGTGAGAACATTTAAAGCACAGTTACATTATAGCCCAAGCTTAGAAAATCTTAAGCACAGTGAGCTAAATAGAGGTCAATTCTGAATGAACGACATGAGACCGGTACAGACAGAACAACGACTCCAAACATGCAGCCAGAGGTTCAATGGAATGGTTTAGGTCAAAACACATTAATATCCTTTGAAGACTTGAAATTATTTATTTGTAATGAACATGTAAGGGTAGGCACATATAAGCTGCATAGCTTCAGCCTACAAATTTTTAGTCTACACAAAATTTATATTTATGCAATACTGTATTTGACTGTGGTTTTTAGGGCTGTTGTAAACGAATATTTTAGTAATCGAGTAATCTATCGATTATTCTTACGATCAATCGAGTAATTGGATAAAAAATTTGATAAAATAAAATATTGGTAAATGTGGCATAACACCAGTGTTATCGGATATCAATATCAGTCCAATTTTCCATATTTGAGCTTGTCTGCTAGCTACTTTTTTGTAGTTTATAAAATTAACCTGTAGCAATAATAGCTCACTTTCTAAGTTAGCCTGAAGAAAAGTTACACAAAACTCTGAAATTATATTCAATTTAATAATAAAGAGGCAGGCGCACAAATACACTTATAAAAAATGTCTATACTCCAATTTTTAGTTTATGTTTTCATCTTCAGTGAGTTTAATAGATAAACTCTCACCTTGCCCCATACCTGTTTGAGAATACGGGAAATGTCGCCTGGGGCGGAGGATGGATTAGAGGCGAATGAACGAATGAATGGGAGGAGGGGAGGAAACAGACCAGGGGACAGACGAACGTAAGACCGGGGGGCAGTTTGAGGGGCCGTTTAGGACAGAATCTATGTTTTGTCTCTCACACACTACTAAAAACTAATACACACACACAAAATATTAAAATTGCACACATATACTATTTAAAGGTCACGCATACACATAATATTGAAATTGCGCATACACACTAATAAAATATCACACATGCATACAATTTTTTTTTCTCACATGCATACATAAAAGACTAAGGTTGCATATATAAACTAATAAAATATAGACTCACCTTTTGTATGTGTGAGTTGTCACGGAAGAGGCGAGGCATCATTTGGAGATCAGATCGTACATGCCTTGATACCACAGTGATGTTAGCTTCAAGTTGGATATTGGAGCGACAGGGTGTTAGCTGCTTCTAGCTCAATGCTAATCCGATATTTGAACGCTAATTTTGGCCAACCGTTCTCTACCGCTCCTTCCTCAAGCACTCGGCGGTTCACTTAGGGCTCTACTCCGGCGTTGGAGCCGGAGTAAGCGGTCTTAGAACCGGAATAAGCCCTAAGTGAACCTCGAAGCGCTCGAGGAGGGAGCGGTAGAGAACGTCAGGCCGAAATTAGCGTTCATAAATCGGATTAACCTTGAGCTAAACGCCGCTTACACCGTGGAGCTCCAATATCCAACTTGAATCTAACGTCACTGTGGTATCAACTGTGTGTGAGAGAGAAAAATTGCATATGACATTTTAATAGTATATATGTGCACTTTAAATATTTTGTGTGCGTGTATTAGTTTTTAGTTGTGTGTGAGAGACTAAACATAGTTTTCGTCCTAAACGGCCCCTCATACTGGAGCAATACGAGATATTTACGGCACCTTGTCACACTCAGAAACTCATCTACCAGCCATGTACGATGTGCTCCGCCACCCGTTTGCTCAGATCGGCATCTGAAATTTATTGTGCGGTTCGTCCGTAAAGCTACTCTTATGGACCATCAACTACTCAGCCCGCCGTGTTCAGTCTATCCGCTCACCTGTATAAATACTCCCGCAGCCTCTTCCCAATGTTCAGTTGCCGTAACTCCAGGTATCGCGCCGGTCATTTTAAAGATGCTTATTGGTCCCCAAAACGATGAAAACTCGGACATTATCATACATCAATAAAATCCCCCTGGCCGAACTTAAAGATGGGACATTATGCCGCTAAAACTTAGCTTTCGTCAACAACTCAGAGGCGGAAGTGCAACGCAAGTAATGTTCCTGCTGGAACACGGTGTGCTAAATAATAAAACATAAATTAACGAAGCTTCGAGGCAAGTAAATTTTCCTCAGGGAATTTTAATAATCGAGGTACTCGAATCAATCCAGGAATCGTTTCAGCCCTAGTGGTTTTAATCTCAATTATTGCAACTGGAGTGTTGATTGACTGTAACGACCATTGTTATTTTTGTTTGTTTTAGATCAAATAAATTATCTAGCTATATGTAAAAATGGCCCAGTCAAACTCCAGACTTAAACTGCAAATCTTGAAAATGTTTTTTTAAAGACACGCTCGACTGCTACTCCTTGCTATTTCGCAAGGAAGAATGGATAATAATTTCACTCTATACATGTGCAAAGTTTTTAGTGACATCCCCCTAAATACTGTGGATGTAAATTGTTTACTCAGAGGGACTGAATACAAATGCACTCAACACTTTTCAGACTTTATTCCCCCATTACATTGAGTTACTCTATCATGTAAAATCCCACTAAAATAAGTTGATATTGGGGTAAAAATTAAAATCTTTAAAAGGTTTAATACTCTTTGAAAAAAACTGTTAAAATGTACAATATTTTAAGAAATCCTTAGAAAAACTCTAATGAAAAGGTCATTAGAGTTGAAGTTGTTGCTAAAGTTTGGAAAAGTAAAAGGAGTGAAGGGAAAGTAAGAAAAGGGGCCAAACAGAGAAAATAAGAACAATCCCGTAACAGCAAACAAGATGACAACTGACAGTAATTACAGATTTCCCTCCATAATTATGAGGGCCATTTTTCCCAAGACCCTCTGCTTTTGAGACCTTGGTAATCGTCTGGTCACTCCCGCACTTCCATCTATTTCCACAAGTAAATAGCAGGTCAAGCCAAATCAGCAAACCACCATCAACTGTGGGTGCTTGCCTTTGCCCTAAATAACCCTTGAGAAATGATGTCATAAACCTAGATCTCACTATCTAATTACTGAAAAATGTGCTTCCATAGAAAGACCAAAAAAAAATTCCAACTATAGACGAGTTGGGGGAAGTGGAAGAAAGACGATGAACCACACACAGAAAGAGGGAAATGAAAAGACACTAGTGCATAGCTCAAAGTATTCACTTGGCTATTCTGCTGGCTACAAAAACCTGGAAGGAGCAAGAACTTTTAAAGTGTAACTCAATTATACAGAAGCTGTCTCAAAAATGTAAAGGACAGAGAGGCACTCATGCAGTGCAGAGTTCTAAGGCCTGAAAGAAGTAGGCTTGTTAAGCTGCTACGGTGGCAAAGGAATACTGTAATTACATTCAAACCAAGAGTAAAAGAAGCTCCCTTTGAGGTGGTTGGCTAAAACTATAAAAATGCTAAAAAATTGTTTAGATTCAACAGACTTTTATAAAGACATGACATACAAATCACATTCCACAAAAATGCCTACATTGAACTTGATAGAGGAGTGCTTAGCTATAATCATATATTATCCCAGACTGCCATGCATAATTTTCAACTTATTGCAGTACCGTGCGTGACTGTAAAGTCCATGCTGGTTTTATTCAGTAAAATTAAATCAGAATAATGGGCCATTCTTAAAGTTTTAAATGAGTAACAGTGAAAAAATGTTTTTGGAGAGCATCTGTGTGCATTTACTATATTTCAATGAAAATAAATGAATTCACAATGTTCTCTGCAGCTGCAGATAACGGAAAATAAGGAAGAGAGAAAATGAGAGATAAAAGTCTCTCATTCTAACAAAGTGGCAAACAGAGGAATTGATAACCGAACTGCTTACAAAATGGATGGATATGGATGAGAGAGAATCTCCTGGAAATTATGAATGCCAAATGAAAAAAGCAATAATAATCTACTTGTGTAGAGACTAATGCCTGACAGCTAAAATATGACAGTTCAATTAAGTCACCAGTTAAACAGAAACAAAGAACCATAGATTTGCTTGAGGAAAAGGTGGCAACAGAGCCCAAGTATGAAAACAGCATGAAAGACATTATGAAACGTTATGAAGTGTGACATCAGAGAAGAGGTGGAGAAACATGCAGCATTGGAGCTATTTTAAAAGCCAACTCTTGAGAAATTGAAAACAAATATTTCTTCTTGACATTTATATCCTCATGTGAACATGCCATAAAACTTTATACTCTAGAATATCTGCGTATTTTGAGAAATGTTCATCTTTGAGCACCTACTTCCTTTAATTTCGGTCAAACTGTACTTTTATACCTGTAAATACTTTACAATTAAATCTATTCTCTTTTAAATTTGCTAAAATTCATGCTCTGAGTTAAACAACAGTCTCTGTTAAATATGTTAAAGGCTGTAAAGTTTTTTGGCAGCATTTAACATGTTGGAAGAGTCAGCTCCCATCTGTAGCAAGGACGACTACAATACAAGTACCCTAAACTGTTACAAGTTACTCTTCCCTGTAGGGCTGAAACGATTCCTCGAGTGATTCGAGTACCTCGATTATTAAAATTCCCCGAGGAAAACTGACCTGCCTCGAAGCCTCGTTATATTATGTGTTATTATTTAGCGCACCGTGTTCCGGCCGGGACTTTATTTACTCTCTCACTTCCGCCTGAGTTGTTGACGAAAGCTAAGTGTTAGCAGCATAAAGTCCAGTTTTCAAGTTAGGCCTGTGAGGATTTGACTGATTCATGATAATGTCTGGGTTTTTGTCTTTTTCCGGAAGACCAATAAGCATCTTAACATGACGGCAGCGAAGCCTGGAGTCCGGCGGGATTATTTATACAGATAAAAAATTTAAATGTAAACAGAAGTTTAAAGGAGCTTCCCAAAAATATATCAAGGCCTCAAATATCTTGTAATTGTTGGTTTGTTTTTTTTTCTTTACGACGACATGGAAAATCTAAACGATTATCAGATAAATGAAAGGCACTGCATTGTCTCTGTAGTTGTTGCTACATTTAATTATTTACTAAATTGCCATAATGGCTTAATTTTTTCTATGCATGCACGTTGTGACTGAAGTTTGAGCATTTAATCTCAGTCTTCGCTATTTATACAGAAAAATAATCCCGCCGAACACTGAACACGGAGGCGGCTCACACACAACTAAAAACTCACACACACACAAAATATTAAAATTGCACATATATACTATTAAAATGTCACACACATATGCAATTTTTCTCACATCCATACAAAAAGACTAAGATTCCACATATAAACTAATAAAATATAGACTCACCTTTGTATGTGTGACAGGGACTCAATGTTTGTGTGAGAGTGATGTCACGGAAGAGGCGGGCCATCATTTGGAGATCAGATCGCGCATGCGTTGATACGACAAT
>CAEGAE010005531.1:0-107952 GCA_903067095.1 Girardinus metallicus | reverse complement strand
TGTACAATGTGTGACACCATATGGCCACACACCTTTTTGTAAGGTACATTTTATGGCATCTTTGTCAAACATTACTGGTCACAAAGGAGAAATTGAACAAACCATTGTAAAGGAGCTCAACTCTTGGTCTTAGGCCCCACAAAAATGGAAGATTTCTTCTTCACTAGACATGTTTACACATGTCTAGTAAGTGACCAATAACTTCATGTTTCCAATGGAAATACAGATGACAAAGAGGGACATTTCACCTTACAGTGCTCCAAAATGGGAATGACAAGAGAGCGTCTTAGTAAGGTGGATGTGTTTTATTCTTCACAGGTTAGGTAATGGGTACACGGAAGTAAAATCTGTATCAAATTTCCACTGTTACAGAAAAGTGTCAATAAGTTTCCATTACCTGATGTTTCTGAACACATCTGTATCAGGGCTGCCAATAATTGAGAAGGGTGCTTTCTATCTCATTACGCTAGGAGGTATTAATTTATTGTCATGAGATGATTATGGAAAAAACCCATTAGAAGCTGTAAGGACAGAAATTGGTTTTGTGAGTCTTCAAGAGAATTGAGTAATCTGATAATGAATAAAGTAATCAGTGTTAATGTCACTTGCCACTTTTGATTACAGTCTGATTTCTTTGTGAAAGAGTGAGCATGCTGCCTCCAGACACTGCTTCACAAGTTTAGAAAGGCTGTCAAAGTAGTTTAAGGAAAGACAATAACTGTCACACGTAAAAGTAATTATTATGCTGTCTGCGCAGCCAGCCTTTCTCCAGCTGACCTAAAACGCTCAGGGGGGAAATAAACTTTTGAACTCATTTGAAATAATCAGTCATGTGTTTCACTGATCTGTCTAATAAACTTGACCTTAAAATTCTTAATTGCAAAATAATTAAATGTTGCAAATGTGTGTCGTCATTCTTTTCCCACACCACTGTCAACCCAAACTGGAGCTAAATTGATGCGCTTTTGTAGCTAGCGTTACTCCACTTCGGTAATTGATACCGACTGAAGTGAGACTGCTCAATATTTTGTCGGTGTAAAGTTGAAAATAAGCTGAAAGGCATTCCAGAATCAGCTTAGTGACAGCGGCATTAACAAGTCAAGTCAACTCAAGTTTATTTGTATAGCACATTTCAGCAACAAGGCAGTTGCTTCACACAAAACCTGCAGTTTTTAAAATCACTTGAAGATGATGTTTTCTGTTTTTTATTTTTTACATAATTGTAGATTAAAGTTACAACTGTCTCCTCCTGTCTTACTCATAATTATAGGCAAAAATTGAGTTGGTGAATCCGCAACATAAATCTGAAATGGAAATACTCTTCGAATGTGGATTTCCTTCTGAACCCTCTTTGAAATAACTCATTGGCATTCAAGATGTGTTCTTTAAAGTGCGCTTCTCTGAGAGTCGACTTTAACTAAACCATAAGTTGGTGTTCTTTTGAATTTATGACTCTGGCTCCCCTTAGGCATCCAAAAAAGTGCCCGAAGCAAAAACTAATCTGCAGTTTCTTCTCCATCCCATATACTGTGTTACACAACACTGACAAAAGTTTCAGGATTCTTTGATAGATTGAATCCTTTTCAATCCCATAAACTCTGTCATCAACTGTAATCCAGGTCTCTGTCTTTTCTTCTTTCTAAAGCAAAGTAAAAGCCTTGGAAATATATGTATATATTCTTTTGTACAATGTGTGACACCATATGGCCACACACCTTTTTGTAAGGTACATTTTATGGCATCTTTGTCAAACATTACTGGTCACAAAGGAGAAACTGAACAAACCATTGTAAAGGAGCTCAACTCTTGGTCTTAGGCCCCACAAAATTGGAAGATTTCTTCTTCACCAACACACTGCACGCCTGTTCGTGCACTGCTGCCTCTCACTGGTGGAGATGGTGTATTGCACTACTTAAAACAGCCTTAAATAATGTTTCAAATGCAAAGTTCATTAGTGCTTTGTGGACGTCTTGCTGTAAGACTTCAGATAAATTAGATGAATTAGAAATTTAAGAATAAACAAAATGGCAGAGCAATATAATATTTCCAGATAAAGATTATTTTTAAAGTTTAATCGATAATACTTGTATAACAAATTTATGACAAATGTATTACTACTCCTTGTTTAATGTCAAGTTGTCATAACAAAGACATTTTGAATAATGTCAACTTTGTATTAAAAAAGTCATTATTTACCGAATGACACTTTATGACAACAGTAATAAGAATTCATGAAGACTTACTCATTTTCATGACAGGTGTTATGTCATGTTTATGACGGTGTCATGTCAGTCTTATTCACCACCCGTCAAATAAAGTGCTACCCATATTCCTTCAACGGCACAAATATCCACCTCTGTGTGGATATTTGGATGTATCATATGAACTACCAATCAACTAAATTTGACTTTTAAGTTGTAGTAGCCTATGCAAAAAAAGTGGAGAACGGCGAAATCAACAAGGTGCTGCAGAATTGTTAATTGAGATTTATTTAAACTGTGCAATGGTTGATATTAACGTAATAATTGTGCGCTCTATCTTTATTATAGGTTGCAAATCTCCTGCGACTTTTTCAAATCCCCCAAATCAGCTACGCTTCTACAAGTGCCAAGCTGAGTGACAAGACTCGCTATGACTACTTTGCTCGCACAGTGCCCCCCGACTTCTATCAGGCCAAAGCCATGGCAGAAATCCTGCGGTACTTTAACTGGACCTACGTTTCGACTGTGGCCTCTGAAGGTGACTATGGTGAGACTGGTATCGACGCCTTCCAGCAGGAGGCGCGCGCTAGACAGATTTGCATCGCCACATCAGCCAAGGTGAGCCGGTCGATGAGCCGCTGGAGTTATGAGAACGTCATCCGCTCCCTTCAGCAGAAGTCCAACGCCAAAGTGGTCATCTTGTTCACTCGCAGTGAGGATGCCCGCGAACTGCTGGTGGCGGCTAATCGGATGAACGTCACCTTCACCTGGGTGGCCAGTGATGGCTGGGGGGCGCAGGAGAGCGTGGTGAGAGGAAGCGAAGCTGTGGCAGATGGGGCGTTCACTATTGAACTGGCTTCTTATCAAATCCCCCACTTCAACCAGTACTTCACCGCTCTGCACCCATATAACAACACCAGAAATCCCTGGTTCAGAGAATTTTGGGAAAACCAGTTCCAGTGCAGTCTCCATGATCTGGTTTGTGGAAAACACTCACTCCACGAAGTTCCATTTCAGCCAGAATCTAAGATCATGTTTATAGTGAATGCTGTCTACGCCATGGCTACTGCCTTGCACAACATGAGGCAGGCCTTGTGCCCAAACTCCACCAAGGTTTGTGATGCTCTCAAACCAGGAAATGGACGCAAGTTTTACAGGGACTACATCTTGAAAGTTAAGTTTGATGGTAAGTACAATTTTTATTAAAACAATTAGTGTAAAAAAAAATGCCCAAGACACAAGTTAGTTAATATATAAGCTCAGTTAGCATCAATTAGACATAGCATTATTGGTGTCTTTGCCCCCTTTATTCAGTTGCACTCCTTAAAAGGCTGTTAAGGAGTGCAACACATCCCTGATCTGTTGAGGTATCCTTTAATTTGTTACCCTTTAAGTTGCGAAGTTGAGCTCCATGGATTAGAAATGTTTGTACCTAAAACTCATAGACTCATAAAACTCTTTGTGAACCGTGTTGCTGGGTGTATTATTCCGGTGAAAGAAGCTAGAGTCATCAGGAAATTCTGTTTCCATGACCGGATGTTCATTGTCTACAATATAGCTTAGGTAGTTATTATATGTCAAAGTGACATCCATACAGATGACAGCACTCGATGTTCTGTCTCCACCGCTTTACTCCTTCCTGTTAGTGATGCATATGCCCGAGGTTATCCAAATAATGTTACAGAAAACATGATTCATCAGAACAGACCACATTCTTACATTGCCCAGGGGTCTGATTCTGATGTTCACATGTCCAGTGTTGGTTCTTTTGGCAGTGGACGGCGGTAAGAATATGCACCCTGACAGCTGTGCAGCTATGTAGGCTCTTATGTAACAAACTGCAATTCACTGTCTATTCTTACAGCTTTCTATTAGAACCAACTTTTACTTGCTTAGCAGTTTGAACTGCAGAAGCTTTTCTATTAGACGGAGCTGACCAGCCTCTGCTCCCGTTTCCCTGTCACTGGTTCACCACTCTTCCTTTCTTGGACCACTTTTGATGGACAGTTAGAGCTGCAGACTGGGAACACCCTACTAAAGTTCTGGAAATGCTCTGACTCCGTTGAGCAATTGCTTATTTTTTGTGCATTTTTCTTGCATTTACAACAACTTCAAGGACAAAATGTTTTCTTGCAACATACTGTCTTAGAAGCAACAGATGCAAATCCTAATAGTTAGTGTTATTCACTTCACCTGTCAGTGGTCATAATGTTATGCTGAATCAGTGTGCAAAGGTATTCTTCATCTTTTACATTTTTCCTCCAAACTGCTAGACTTTCTTCGTCTTGTACAGTGGTGCACAGCAATACTTCTCATGTCTTTAGAAGTCAATTGTCAGAGATGTTTTTTGTTTGTTAGGCCACTTCAGTGTGACCTGGGAATTGCTCAGGCATAAAAATTCTCCAAAACCCAAAGAGTAAATGTGCTGTGTCTCCATGTAGCAGAAAATCGCAAAAAAAAAAAAGAATCAATGCAAAATTGGACATTTAGGCGATTTTTTTTTACAACTTGCCACAAAAATGCAATTCTCTAGAAATGTTTTATACTGGAAACATAAAAATGCCAAATAAAACTCAATTTGAAATAAAATAGTATTTTAGTACCAACAATTGAATTCTAAAGTGTTATTTTCACATAACAGATAATTAATGACCAGAAGGATGGTGCATTTTTAGGTCCTGTTGGGTTTTCTTTCCTGGTTTTTAAAGAAATCAAGTTCATCCAAATAAGTCCAAAGAAACACTGAAAATCATTCAAAACATGTTTTCAAAGCACTATAAATGTTTTGAGTTTGGGTTTAATATCTGCTGTGTTCTGCTAAGTTTTGAGGAAGCTTAATTATGTTGACTTATTCTAACATCTGGCTTACTCCTTTGTGTATTAAGCCTCAATGTAGGACAATTTAATCTTTCCATATCCAATTTGCACACGCCAAATTAGATTAAAGCAGTTTATTAATTGCACCAATTTTAAATGAAACATTGATTTGGTGGCAAGCAGATTATACACAGCCCTCTACTGCTGCAGATCAGTTTTGTAATAATTTAGTTAGAAAAGATGAAACAGTTTCTCTCTATTCCCTAATGTCGTGGTGTTTGTATATACATCTGAACAGAAGCCTTCAATTGAACGTCTCAGACACATAAAAAATCAGCACTTGTCTTCATATTTTTATAGACAAGCAAAAAAACATGTAACTGCTTCTGCATCGGCTCCTCCACACATTGCAAATGATAATCTTACCTATTCAAATGCTCTCACTTTTATGAGGGCTTTGGGTTATCCTTCGATTTATGGAAATACTGACATTTTCAATGATGAAAACTAAAGGAGGGGGTAGTGTGCTCTTATCCAGCTGTGCTTTTCTGCTCTTCACATTTTCTAAAAAAAGAAGGAAAAAAAACATACCCAGAGGATTTGACTATCTAGAGGCTTTGAAGTGAATTAAAGCCCTTAAATTAGTCAGCCCCAAGTGGTATCACAGCACTCTAAGGAAAAAACAGGTGGACCACTAAGCTCTGTATATGTATTAAATAATAACATAAGTGTGACGTAAACATGAGTTTACAAAAAAATGACTCAATGTAAACAAAAAGACCCCTTAACAATGTGTGTCATCCTAGTCATGCAGATATAACTATGCCTTAAATATAGCAAATATTAGTACTAAAACAGTGATTCCAGTTGTAACTTTACATTCATTCAAGATCTATCATTTGTAGTAGTCATATGTCCATGTTTTCTACAATTTGTCAAATTTGAAGGTATTTTTATGTCGTTCAGAAAAATCTGTTAGACAAAAAAGTTTTAAACCGAACTAAGTGTAGTTTTGCTGGACTTTCTGGCATGCTATGAGTCATAACTAGCTTAAATCAGCTCATGAATCAGCTGCTATAGGTGAATCTGTAAACATACAATATGGTCTCATATGTTTGCAGATGGTTTCAGCAGATGAAGAGATGTACCTTATGTCAAGCCAAGCATCTGGGGAAGGATGCAAAAGCACAGTCTCCATATTTATATAAAATGTGCTTATAGAATGAACGACAGAGTAATTGGAAACAGGACTTGCCTAACACAAAAAAAAATCCAGATTTTTATTTCTTTTTTTTTTAAAGGTTGAAACCCAACATATGGCAATGAAGTAGCCTAGGATAACCTCCCCCTTTTTTTGCTAAAAGTTAGAAAACTGTTAGGAGGTTTGGCTGGATACATCTTCAGACAGAAAATTTAGTGAGAAAGTAAATTATGTGTTTGTGAAGAAAAAACTGAGCATAAACACATTGACTCTATCAATATTATCAAATATGATGTAACTTGATTCTAGCCAAGTCAGAGAAGAAAAACGAAAGTAATTCATACAGTTATGAAGCAGTTGTCAGTATAACTATTGCTTATATGAATAAGAATGTTCTATATTTTAAAAGGTATTCCAAAACTGACAAAGAAACCCTGTATCCTGTAGAATAACAGTAGTTTGACATATTTGAGAGCTCCTGCAATATGTTCTGTCTCAGTAAGAAGCTGGGCGACATTTAAATAATGAAACATTCTAATTAGAAATGGTACAGGCTCTTCAATGTGTCCTAAACTTCTTTAAATGACTGACTCCTGGTTTGTGTTTGTTTTTGTGCTCTGCTTGTTATTCTTTGTGCAACAGCCTAACACTTTTTGTCCATCCTCTTTTCTGTTTCCTTTCAGCACCCTTTCGTCCCCCCGACACAGAGAATGTAGTTCGTTTTGATGCCTTTGGAGACAGCGTTGGGCGCTACAACATTTTCCACTACCATAAAGAGGATGGGCGCTATGTCTACCGCAGCGTTGGCTACTGGGCTCAAAGCCTGACCTTAAACACCAGCCTGATTCCCTGGGCTGGCCATGTTGTGCCCACATCCCAGTGTAGCGACCCCTGCAGGAAGAATGAGATAAAAAGCATGCAGCCTGGGGACGTGTGCTGCTGGATATGTATCCCTTGCCAACCGTACCAGTATCTTCAGGATGAGTTTACCTGTGCTGACTGTAGCTTTGGAGAGTGGCCTCTGGCCAATCTCACAGGCTGTTACGACCTACCTGAGGAGTACATTCGGTGGGAAGATGCCTGGGCCATTGGACCTGTCACTATTTCCTGTCTAGGGATGATGAGTACACTATTTGTCATTGGGCTCTTTCTTAAAAACAATGAGACACCTGTAGTAAAGGCCAGTGGACGTGAACTCACCTACATTCTTCTGCTGGGAGTGCTGATGTGCTACAGCATGACATTCATCTACATTGCCAAGCCTTCCACAGCCGTATGCACGCTGCGCCGGTTAGGTTTAGGCACCTCATTTGCTGTATGCTACTCAGCGCTTCTCACCAAGACCAATCGCATTGCTCGGATTTTCAGTGGAGTGAAGGATGGGGCCCAGAGGCCTCGCTTTATCAGCCCAGCCTCCCAGGTTGCTATTTGTGGCGCTCTGATCTCCTGCCAGCTGGTGGTGGTGGTGGTGTGGATGTTGGTGGAGGCCCCAGGTGTGAGGAAGGAAGTGAGCCCGGAGAAGAGAGACATAGTTACTCTTAAGTGTAACAGCAAAGACTCCAGCATGCTTGTGTCTCTCACCTACAACTGCATACTCATCATCCTCTGCACAGTCTACGCCTTCAAGACCCGAAAATGCCCGGAAAACTTCAACGAGGCCAAGTTCATTGGGTTTACCATGTACACCACCTGCATCATCTGGCTGGCCTTTCAAC
Source organism: Girardinus metallicus (assembly GCA_903067095.1). Classification (NCBI taxonomy): domain Eukaryota; kingdom Metazoa; phylum Chordata; class Actinopteri; order Cyprinodontiformes; family Poeciliidae; genus Girardinus; species Girardinus metallicus. Next base: position 100,018 of record CAEGAE010005531.1, on the reverse strand, counting down.
CCATTTTCTATGTCACTGCCAGCGACTACAGGGTAAGTTAAACTAGGTCATATGAGCATTCACGTGGTCTCGTTCTTCTAAGATAACATATTTTTGCATTGCATTCAGCATGTGCTGTGGTTACCATTTAAATTATTTGTTCAGATGGTTTAGGGCTCTTAAAATCTGAGTGGAATACATCCTTGCAGATAATGACTTCCTCTGTGCTGGAAATTGTATTTTATATGCATCGGTGCAATGCTTGCTTAAAGCCTTTTTGCTCAGAATGTCTTGACCTGGGATTGTGGTGAAGTGCGTTGAACTCAGAAACCCAATAAGGAGAAAAACTTACAAACAGGATACAAAATGCACCAATTAGCCCCACAATAATACTCTTAATTAACAGGCTTCAAATTCCTAAACTATACAGAATCCTGTTAGAACATGTATGCGCTGTAAATGGAGGACATGTCAAACGCCCAAACACCCACAACCTCTTAGTGAAATAACAAATTCAATCAGATTAGAGCTTCACTATGACTGAGCCATTATAATTCCAACTATTTAGAAAATAAAATATGCTGCTTAGTTGTGCCCTTTCAAATTTTAAAGATGACACTTCAAGCAATAAAACTCAACAATATGTTAGATAAAATAAAAGTAGTAATGCTGGCTTTTTTTTAAAAATTAAAATTCAAAGTTATGCACCACTTTAACTGTTTTACAAAGAAAAATCCACAAACTTGGAGCAAACTTTAGACAATTCCATAATTTGTTTTTATAGATGAATTGAAAACCCTCTGAGCTGAACTGACCCTCCATATTGTACAACACTTTGGATGGACAAACAGTAAAACCAGTGTATGTGTTTTGCATAGGAAGATTGTTGGTGGCCTTCTACAAATAGTAAATGGCCTGTGGTTGTTTGGCCCTTTACCTAGTTCCAAGAGACTCCAAAATGCTTCACGTTCCACTCAGCCATTCACCCACACATTTACACACTAATGGTAATGTGATCGCTAACAGGCTTATCTGACAATAACAACAGAAAGGAAACCTGGCAACAGGTTAAAGGGTCATTAAAAAAGTGTTTCTGTACACTGACATATTTTAGATAAAGATTGCTTTATGATATGAGTTCACTTCGGTTGTGGCCTATTTCGTAAATTTAGGGCTAATTTGGAAACATGATAGTTAAATAACAAATCAAAAGAGTTACCTATTCCAGGTATGATATGAGCTGCTACCTTTAAGATCAACCTTACCTAAAATATGCTGACTTTTCCTTTTTAAAATGCTGGTCGAACACACGTGAATTAGGTTAGAAAAGCTGCTGAAATGGTTTTGTTAACGCGTCACCTGAAAAAATGCTTAGCTGTTAGCTATGTGACTCAGATTTCATAGTTTAACTCAGTGTTTCCCAAACTTTTTTTCCTGAGCCCCCCCAGTGGTTTTCCAAACATTTTTTGGGCCCCCCATATGGATTACAAATTATTATTTTTTTTTTTTCCATTCATCCATACCGCTTCCCGCGCCCCCCCTGCAATGGCACAGCGCCCCCCTAGGAGGTGCGCCCCACAGTTTGAGAACCTCTGGTTTAACTAGTGTTCAGATGTTTCTTTAGGCACGCACACAAACAGATAAGTTGATAAATACATAAATGTGTTGTTGAATGGGTGATGGCTATCTGCAGGCACAGAGAAATAAACTGAATTGGTAGAAGTCCTGTCCTTAGTTGTGAGAGATTATACCTCTGGGATCTCACCAGCACGCAGTGAAAGAGAAACAGGAGAGAGAAAAAGGCGGAGGAGCCTCCTGACACAGCTGCCTCTGCAGAAACACAAAAAAGGCAGCCAAGACCATGAAGGCTAAATGGGAACTGAATGTCTCTGTACGTCCCTTTGTGTAGCTGTGTGGAATGGAGTGTGAAAGACTGGGGTGCTGAATCCCAGCTGTGCTCCCTCTATCCTGGGACTTCAGGGATGCTCAGAGGAACCCTTCCTCTGGCCCCTTTAGGCAACGTAATTCACAGCTTGAATGGACTCATTAGGTGGATGCAAAACTCCTCTTTGACCGATGAATAATTACTGAAGCAACTGAGTTGGCGGAGTGCCTCTAGTCTTTACAGGCAGTGACACGTTACCAGTGTCCTCCTGGTTTTACAACCCAGTGGAAATCTTCAGCTGTATAACAAATACAGATTAGATTGCAGTCAGCCAAGAAATAGTAAACAATGCTAAATACAATCTACAGAGCCATGAATGGCACATTTGATGATCACATAAAATATTGAAGAGTTTCTCTGTTTCTTAATGAAACAGGGGGTCTCCCAGAATGAAAGTGCTGGTAGAAGTTGGATTTAAAATTGAATTACAAAATATTCTGTGTGTGATCATTGTCTTTAACGTCACTGTGTTTCTAATTCAGATTAACGCTGCAACATTACAAGCAGAGGTAGGTCACTCTATGACTGCTACATGGGAGCAAGCTGGTTCCAATATAGTACTTACTATTAAGCTTAAAGTTTGCGTCATCAGGCACCTCGGCTGCATTAAGAGCAGAAGCACTTCGAGAAGAATTTGCAATAATTCTCTAAGTAATTTAAAAGGGGAACTTTTAAAATCATATCCAAAAACCTTCATGATATAAGAGGTTTTTTGTTGTTCTGTTATAATTTAAAGTTGTTTATCTAGATGCCTGTCGGTACATGGCAAAGTGTCACTCAATATGAAGGCCTGTTTTATGATTTTGAATTTTGTTTTAAATGATCTATAATTAGTTTGTAGTTCCACATAGCTATAAATATAAATGACTCATAACTACAAATTGAAATTGTGACTGATATATTAAACTTTAAATGTAAGCTTGATTTTATCCTTGAAAGGTTTTTCTGTTGGAAACCTTAAGCATAGAAATGTAGTCACCAGCTGGATGGAGAGTTTTCATGAACAAGGTCAGCTGTTTATGAGTTGATGTCTCTTTGCTGGTTGAGGAACAAATCAAAAATAAATAATTTCTCTTATTAGCTGCTTGGTGCAACAAGGTCTCCAATTTCTCAAATTCTGCCTGTAGCAGATTGACAGGCCTGTGGCTTCTCTCTCCAAGAAGCTGTCAGCTCCTGTGTGCATTTCAGCTGTGACTCAGACAGACACAGAGAAAAGACATGGAAAAGAATCCATGAATATTTTCTTCTTCATCAGTTGGACCAAAGATTGATCAACCAAACACTTTGTATACTTAATCAAGTTTTATCTTAACTTGCTCAATGTCAGTCATTGATTTTTTTAAAGAAGACTTTCCTACTTCATATGTAATTTAATTTTACAAGGATCCAAAGTGGGAAACCAACCAATAATTTAGCAATTTGGGACAAATAAACCAACCAACACCTTCCTCCACAGGTAGCCTTTTAGACTGAAACAACAGCCTGTGTTGTTTAAAGTTGGCTCAGAGAGAGGTAACACAAGAGAATTTCAGGCTGTTCTCTTGTCAGCTGTAGCATGATGGTTCACTAATTGATGGTTAATAGTTAAACTGGTTCACTTTAATTTCATTCTTCCTTTGTCTTCTCTCAAACTTACCCTTTAAAATAATTTTTTGGTCGCTAAAAAATAAATAAACCCTTTCTTTAAGCTTCAGAGAGGAGAAGCTTTTCTTTAGCTTGGGATACAACTGAATTTAGGAGTTGTATTTTTTTTTATTTTATAATGGGTGTAACAAACTATGCTTCCTAACAAAAAGGAGAAGAATTACAGCAAGATAATAAACGACTATACATAAATAATAATTGAAAATAATGCATAAAAGCTATGAACCTCAAGTTTCTTTTCTTAATCTCTACCTTTCTAAACAGTTTCATTGAGCAGCAGTAGTAATAGTAACAGTAACAGTCAGAAGTTTACACACAGTCATCAGCAGCTTTTAATGCATTTGAACCATTCTTTTTTATTGTAGAGTGATGATACACCTTCAGTTAACTTTAAAAACAGCATGTGGAGGCACAAGTTTCATGCTAATTATCTCTCATCCATTTAAGATGTAAATTATACATACAGGCCATTTACTGTACTGACGCCTGGGCATTTAGGATGACTGAATGATGTAGGTTTGGCATCATTGTCTTATTCAAAAACCCAACTTTATTCAAATTTCAACCTTCGAATCCAAACTATCGCCCTCGAGCAAAGGGGGATTTAAAGTTGAGGAAAAACAGAGGAACCACCAAGGCTGAAGCTGATCATAAGCTGAACGATACTGGAACACCAGTGGTACTGCCATCAGTGAAGCAGGGTGCAAGAGAGAGTACTGACCGAGAAAGAAGCACTGCTCAAACCTTTAAGCCAGAACTTAATGTGTGAAGCCAAGTACTTTCTGAATAAAGTTGATAGTCAAATAAAAAAAGGTTGAGCTGTAAATCTAGAGTGGTTAGGGTGAAACGTTCAAATTTAAGAATGCTGTAACATTTGTGAAACACGGGGTTGGTAACGTCATGCTGAGGGTTTGTTTTCCTGCTAGTGGTATCAGGACATTGCACAAACAGGGTTGAGCAAATAAGAAATCTTCAAATGATTCAACTTCATCTTCATTTAACAGCCAAATGGTTGAAAGTTAAGCTCTGTGACCCAATAGGATGATGAGCCCAAAGACACATCAAAACTAGCTTTGTAATGGATAATGCAGACCAACATCAAGTTTCTAGAAGGACCCTTCGGACATTTACTGGCTGAATAAAGAGCCAGTAAATGTCCGACTGGTTCTTTATTCAGCTCCAGGACACAGCACTCCTAACCACAGGACACTGTGTGAAAAGTAAAGAGGCTAAATTAAAATCCAACATCAGTGCACTTCAATCTAAGTCAGCAATGTTCAACATAATCCATATAGATTAAAAATAGAAAACTTTCAGCATTTAATACATAGTATTTATACTATTAACAATAACTATGCTTCTATAAATTAAGTAAATAATTGCAATTATCCTACAAAACCATGTGATAAATCTAGGGAAGCTGTTCTGTTTTAGATCTGTTAAAAACTGCTTTTGTTCACTTGCTGCTTCCCTGATATTATCTTCATGGCAGAACAGTTGGTGCACAGCACTACTCTTGGCTCTCACACCGTTTTAATATCAGCATTAACATTCAGGGTGATAACAAACACCTGCTGTGGTTCTTGTGAAATAGCAATGCGCTTGCCACACATCGTACAATGCTGGGCTGTATCCTCTTATTAAGGCGGGAGGAAAAAGGCTGTGAAGGGGTTGGAAATGATGGAGCAGACTGAGTGTAAACAGCAGGGTGAGCAAGGTGAGGCAAAAATTACTGAGGGTTAAGTTGCTGATTGACAAACAAATAAACGTATAACTTGCAGTGTGTAGTCAGGCGACGTCACAGATCCGGTTTCTTTCTCAGTTTCACCTTTCTTTGACTCTAAAATTCGAAAGATGTGTTTACTCATGGGTTTCCTGATGTGGGGCTTTTTTGCTGCATTGAAGAAATGTTTGTAAGAAGCAAAAAATGTCTAAAAAAATATTTACACTCCAAAGTTTTTGGTGTTTAACAGGGAATCTTTTCATCCCTGTTTCATCCTGCAGGTGCAGACGACCACCATGTGCATCTCTGTCAGTCTCAGTGGGTCTGTGGTGCTGGGCTGCCTCTTTGCTCCAAAAATCCACATCATCTTGTTTCAACCTCAGAAGAATGTCTGCAACCTCCGAGTGGCCACCACCCGCTTTAGCGTCAACACCGGTCCGGCCTCCAGTTTTTCTCAAGGTATTGTCATAAAAGAATAAGTAATAATAGCATCTAATTATTCAGACCACTGGGTGTGAATAAATTTCAGATCTTGCTCTAAGTCATGAAGAAGCCAAGTCTTACGATCATAAAAAGATACATTTTAAACAGAGAGATGTTAAACGAGATGAGACAGCAGTCATAGATGGGTCATAAAACTGGTAATCTGGTTATTATGCCAAGTGTTTGTTGTTATGACACTTTTCTTGCAAAAGTTGGCTCTAAATGACTGAAAGTGTATTTTTTAAGTCCTTTTCATTCCTTCAGAAAATTGTCAGAACATAAATGAAGCACAAATAAAGCCAGAGGGACACTGATGAGATAATTATCTGGTCTAACATAATTTCAGAAAATTAACTTGATATTAATGTTAATTAATGTGATATATTCCACTGAATGTAAATTAATTGAGTTGCTAAACTTCCAGTTCATTTGGGAGACGAGTGATTTTCTTGATTGCTAGTGTTGAAAAAGTGTTCAGATCCCTAGAAACAGTTATAAGTTTCAATGTAGTTCTGTGGGATTTTCTGTGACAAACATACATAAAGTACCATATAATCGTAAAAAGGAGGAAAAGAAAGTATGGTTTTCAGAAAAAAAAAAATAAATAAATAAATACATACAAATCTGGAAAGTGTGCCAGGTATTCAGCCTGAACAGAGGCCAAAGATTTCAGGTTTGATCTCATCTGGTTAGAGCACCTTTGTTCCCATGTTTGCTGTCTCATGCGTGATTTTGGCAAACTTTCCCAGATTAAGCAGATTCTTGCATTTGAGTCCACAGTAACACACCCAGAGCAACTTTGCTTAAAGTTAATGCTGGACTACCTGTTGAGCTGATTCAAAGCAGGTCAGCTTAGGCTGGTATCTAAATAAAAAACTAAACACTAGAGGGATTTATCAAATGCTGCATACGTTACCTGGATAATTATTGTTCTGTAACAAAAATCTTAAATCGTTTTTCTTTGTTTTGCAGCGTCAGCCTCTAACGTTGTTCCAACAGTTTGTAACGGACGAGAGGTGGTGGACTCCACAACGTCCTCCTTATGAAGATCAAGTTGGGTTTATTTATTTATTTATTTTGCCAAGTCTTGTAAACAGAGTAATATAATCACTAGTCCTGAATCAGGTGTCTCAGATACAGACAGGGTCACGCAGGCGACCATCCTGACTTTGTTGTCCTCAGAGTGCTGTGAGTAACAAATGTCCCAATTTTGTCATTTTGTTCTTTGACTCGTAGAGTTTTGAAGGAGATGCCAATAAAGAGAATTATAGCTCTTGTTTTTTGGAGATTCTACTTGCAACGATGGAGTAAATTATAGTAAATCTGTTCAATGTAATATATTCAAGACGTTTTTAATGTAGAATATAGTGAACCAGTTTGTGCTTTTCTTGTAATTTATGTAAATAAAATGTGTTTTTTATAAATAGTAAAATTTGTTTGTTTCTGCCTGTGACTTCTATACATGGTATGAGGAGGTGCCATACCATGGGAACAGAAAAATCACTGTTTGGTGGAAAATCTGCACAATAAGCTCAATAATGCTAAATCTATGGTTTGTGTTAAATGCTTTACAACCTTCTATGACAAAATAAGTTTGACTTGTCAAACCTGTATTGGTCACTTAGAGTGATGGTGTTTGAACGTGATCTTTGCAAAGAAGTTGGAAGGAGAAGAACGTCAAACCTTGAGCATTGCATTTAAGTTACACTTTTAACAGCTTGATTATTCAAAAAAAAATTATTTTTGCTATGCAGAAACACCATTTGGTAATACGACATCAAAATCCAACAAAGCCATCCAGAAATACCTCAGTAGTTAGTGGCAATGAGCTGAAGAGACTGATGCTGCCAGCCCAGACATGCTGCTTCACACTGCCATCTTGTGTTAAGATCTTTTTATTGTAAATCAGAAAACAGACTTAAACAATATGGTTTTCCTAGAAAATTATTTAAAAATTTTGCATAATGGAGAAATTACAATATCATTTAAAATATTTGTTTTCATGTCCAACAGAAAATATTTTCTTAATTTGCAAGTCTAATGGTACATACACATCTGTATAATGATTTAGTGATCTTGAAACTAGATGTGTACAGTAGTTGAAACTACCATTTTCACATTGTCTGACTTTAATCAGACTAAATGTTTTCTGTTTTAGATTAGTTAGGATTATTAAAATAATTAGTTGATTAAAACCAGAATAATGGCACAGACGATTTTTAATTGCTTTCATCAAAGTCGAAAGTTTACTTTAAACCAACACCTCAAACATGTTTCCTTTGTGACATAATAAAAATAAATAAATCAGCCAAACTATCTGGAATCTATTTGGAAGTGAAATGCTGATTTCAATTTCCAGATGCCTGAATTTGTTGTTTTCACCTCACAAGCACATATAAACAGAAAGCTTGGGAATGTACAGACATTCACCATTCATGAAGGAGACAGATTCTGTATCCCAAAGACAAACATGTTTTGGTCAGAAGTATACCAATCCTAGAATAATAAAAAAAGACATTGAGAAGAAGCTGGTGAGAGAACACAGTGAAAGAAGTCAAGTGACGATATTGACTGAAAGTCTACTCAGAGACAAAGAAGCCAAATTATAGTTTGCAGATGGCCCCAAGAAAAAAAACAAGTCAGCTTTTGGAGCCATGTCCTTTGATCTGTTGAAATTAAAGCGATTCAACAGACAGACTAACATAACTGGGGAAAAGAAATTTAACAGCACATACATTTTATTTATTTTCAAAATTGAGGAAGTTCAAAGTTTCGATCCGTCTATGAAATTATATTCAGGAAAGTCACCTCTTAGAAGCGATGCAGAGCTTGACCGCCAGGTGGCGACCGCGGTGAAGCTGACTCCAACTTTACTTCTCTCATTGCCTGAGAGAAGCAAAGTCCCACCTCTTCCTCTGGAAAGGTGGAATCAGAGAAACAACAGGAAGAGTGTTTTTTTCCGCAGGGAGTATTCACCGACTTCACATTTATCATATTACAATATTAACCCCGGTTAATATTATTTATTCATAGGTAGGTTCCTTTTCTGAAATAGATTCATGTATTTTTATGATCATTCGTGTTAGAATATGGAAGCTGCAGTTGTTGAAAACTCGTTAAAACTAATGTTTTATCTTGCCACTGACGTCTTATTGCAGTAGTCGAATGGTCAATAACAAGGATAGCCCAAATAATATGTAAATATCTTGAAAAATAAGCCTGTCAGCTTTGATGTCCAGCGAAGGGGCGAGTCGAGGCATGTTCCTGCTTGTCCTGGCAGCATGTCCGGTAATAAGCGTTGTGAGTTTCTATGCAGGTTTTGGAGCTTGAGCATGGCCCCTAAGAGAAAAGCCGCTAAAGCTGTCAAAGCAGGTGGGAAAAAGGTGAAAGATGAACCCAAGGATGCCTTCACTTCTGCAAAAGAGGCGCTTCTGGCTGCAGGATCACAGGTTAAAGGCAAAAGGAAGGTGGATGAGCACTGTCAACTTTTTTCATCCGGAGAGGTAGAGAAATGGCACTAATAGTCCATTTATTTTATCCATGAATTATATGTAACTGTGGAAAATCTTATATGTCGTCTCCACAGGTTCACGAGGACTACGACTGCATGCTCAACCAAACAAACATAGGACACAACAACAACAAGTTCTATGTCATTCAAGTTATTAAAGCAGGCAACTCATACTACTCATGGAACAGATGGGGACGAGTGGTAGGTTACGTCCACCATAATTCATTTAATTTCAGCTATGTTTATTTACATAAAGCCAATTTACTACTGGTGTCATCGAGGCATTTTACTATCCGATCAAATTCTAGTCCGAAGCAGATTTATTTCCAATGAATACAATTCATTCTGACACGATTCGGTCACATTCAGATTTAGTTATAAGCAGTTCAGTTTGACCCTAGTCATTGTACAGTCAGTTGATGACAAAATCAAGACATTGACTTTGTGGAGAACTCTCCTAATGAGCAATGTGGAAGGGAATGTCTTCCGTATATCAGGAAGTTGAGAGGACATGAAACCTAACACTTAGATTCTTACCAAATTTAAGATTTAATTTATTTAGTAGGGACAAGGCACATTAATTAATATTTACGTAAATGTGCCATCATAATTTTTTCATCTATTGAAGATGAAGAATAGACATTAGTCTTTATTATGGCTATTCATTCCATTTTTCCTCAGCTATAAAAGACAGCTTGCCTCTGCAGTGGCTGATGATAGCATTTGAACTAGGTGGCAACCTAGCATTTGAGCTATATTAGAGAAACAAAAAAACTCCCTGAGCAGTGGGCAACATGACAATTGGAAAAGTCAATTTAAGATTGACATTTTGACAAGTTGCCAGGCTTAAAATACTCAATATGTAGCAATTAGCATAGTCATCCGGGTTTTTTTTGTCTAATTACTTGAACTTGATGTGACATCCAGATTCACCATCTGCAACGCTACTAATGATTATTACATTCAATATTTTTCTGAATCTGACCTCAGGGGGAAGTGGGACAATCTAAACTGACTCCATTTGCTAACCCAGAGTCAGCCTTGAAGGACTTTGAGAAGAAGTTTAAGGACAAGACAAAGAACAACTGGAGTGACCGGATGAACTTTGTCTCTCATCCTGGGAAGTACACACTGATTGAGGTGGATGGAGAGCAGGATGCTGAGGTCAAGGTATTGCAGCGGTTTATTTCTGAACAACAGGAAGCTTTGAGTAACTTACTGTTAAGCTTTTGTTAATATCCTTAGATATATTTTTAGATGTACTTTTTGCTTCACAGGTGGACACTGTTGATGGAAAAGTCTCAAAAAATGTCCTCCCATGCACGCTTGATGGCGCAACACAGAATCTTATTAAGCTCATTTTCAGCAACGACATGTTCAAGGAGGCAATGGAATGCATGAATTTAGGTGGGTGTGTCTCACTTAACCAAACATTTTAAACTAAACGTTTTCTATAACTTTGAGTAGATTCAAACGCTGCTAAGACACCATGTTATGCTACATGCTTGATTCAGTTTGGGGTGAAAGTGTAGTTAAGATCTATATGATCAGGTTGCAACATGCAAATGATTAACCATTGTTAGAAACACATGTTGACCTTGACTTCTTTGTATCTTTGCATATTAAAATGTAGGTCTGATCATTTTTTTACTCTTTTCAGAATAGTTAAATTTTTTTGTGGGCATGTGTTCGCATATAAAACAGTATGAAAGTGTGGCTCCTTCAAATTATACCTCCTTAATATGGATGGTGTTTCCAGGGCCTTGGTGATAGCTCACGGTGTAAGAATGAAGTACTCTTCCCATCATTCCAGATGGAAGTTGAGAATTCCCAAACTTTTTTAAACAAGCATAAACGTTGGAAGATAAAATTGTGGTTGCTTACAATTGTGATGACAACACACTTGGTTCCTGGATGCTTCCTGATGCAACCTAACCCTAATGGAAGCCTCTTGCATATCTTCATCAGAAAGTTTAAAGATGAACTTGCCAAATGCCAGTCTGACCTTATGCACACATTCACTGGTTTGTTCTGGCACCCATGTCTGCTGTTCTCTCTTCTCTTGTTGCAATTAAAGATCACTTCAGAGAGTTGACATGAATTCAAAGTCTAACCAAATACAAGGTGTAAAAACAAGCTGTAAAAGTAGATGTTATTCTTTGGATGGACAGACATCACTTAACTATGGAAACCCAAGGAGTTCATTGGTTTAAAAAAAATCCAGATTTTCCAAAAGTTAAGTCTTAATACACAGCTAAATCAATTAATTAATGAAATCACTTTATAAGACTTTGTGCCCTAGTCAGTAATGACCGATTGTTGTTTTTTTTCATGAACACTAGCTCTACACTCAACTCTTTAGTGCAGGGGGATTTTTGTTTTTCTTTCACACTGAAATAAGTTTGTAACAAGCCAGCATTGTTCAAACAGTCTTTGAGATCTTACATCCTGTAAAGTGGTCTCCAGAATGTAGGGTGTTTTAGAAAGGTAAATTACAATATTTACCATAACAAATGTGCTAATAAAGTTATTAAAACCCCTGATTTGACCAGTGGGGTGTGTACATGGTTTTTATTTTTACAGACATCAAGAAGATGCCTTTGGGTAAACTCAGTAAGGGTCAAATAGCAAAAGGCTTCGAAGTTTTGGAGGAGATTGAAGCTGCTATGAGCCAAAAAGGTGGAAGAGGACACCTTGAAGAACTCTCATCAAAGTTCTTCACCACAATTCCTCACAACTTTGGCAGGACCAGACCGCCAGCCATTGACTCCAAAGAGATTGTTGAACAGAAGAAAGAGATGCTTATGGTAAGATTTTCATTTAGTGTGATTCATTGTCTTTTTATAAAGTTCTGTCAGCTCTAATGTCCGTTTCAATGTTGTTGTTAAGGTGCTGGCAGACATCGAGCTGGCCCAGACTCTGAAGTCAGAAACAGAGAAGGCTCAGGATGAGATGGTGGAGACGGTTCCTCATCCTATCGACCAAGACTACGTGTCTCTGAAATGCAAGCTCTCCTTGCTGGCCAAAAATACAAAAATGTATAAGGTACTGTGTCCTAAATTATAATTGACTGCTAAAATAATTGTCATGTTCCAATTAGTAAAGTATTTCTTGCTTTTTGCATTTGAAGATCATCGAGAAATACATGAAGTCAACTTCATGTAGCTATATTAAGCCAAAGATACTCAATGTTTGGGAAGTGGACCGAGAGAAAGAGGTGAGGCACTTCTGCCAGTTTTGCACTTATAGTGAAGAAGTCCAGAAGTCTTTCATCCAACACATTGTAACTTTCAGGGAGAACGCTTCAGTGAGAATGACAGTCTAGAGAACCGCCGCCTGCTGTGGCACGGGACAAACATAGCGGTGGTGGCAGCTATCCTGAAGAGTGGTCTCAGGATCATGCCCCATTCAGGGGGCCGTGTTGGCAGCGGGATCTATTTTGCCTCTGAAAATGCAAAATCTATAGGTTATGGTAAGAAATCTCTTAAGAAAACAATTTCTTTGAGTTCTTTTGAAATCATGGTATTATATTTAATTGAAATGTATTTCACTCACTGCTAGTGCGTCCCTCAAACAACACTGGAGTGATGTTTCTGAGTGAGGTAGCTCTTGGCAAGGAGTTCACCATTACCAGAGATGACTGTACCTTGAAAAAGGCTCCTGCCGGTTATCACAGTGTGGTAGCACGAGGCCTCATGGAACCAGGTAAAACGCTTTGGTACAGGAGCGTACTACAAATTTACAAATGACATTGCTCATAAGGTCTCTTGGTGTTGAAGTTATGCTTTTAATCTTTGGCATATGAAAGATCTTGTTCTTATTCCAACATTCACAAAACAACATGGTAGCAGAATTGATGGCTTCTTTAAGTTAAATTAATATATCAAGAATTTGTCAGTCATTAATAAAGTTGATCAGTCTCACCTGTTTTTTTTTTTTTGAAAACAAAAAAACCATCAGATGTTTGTCTACTCCTTATTGGGTTTGCTCTTATTGGATAATTTAAATAATGAATGAAGAGATTTTGTATAGTTATCAAATATAAGCATTTATTTGCAATCAAATTAATTACACATTGCCAAGGATCATATATACATTTATCTATGATCTACTTCATACATGTGAATGACCATTCAAAACTATAATATTTACATTGAATAAATGTATTTTTTCAGTAAATGCAATACCATTTTGGAATTAAAAAAGATTTTTCTTTAACAAACTAAGAAAAACTAAACAGAAATGAAAAGTATATTTTGCACAAAAACAAATATGTAATCAAACATGATGGGGCTGAACAGACCTGGTGTCGACTGGGTCAACATAGCATTTTAATCTGGGGGTTTTTGTCTCCTTCAGCACTCATCTTCCTGCTCTTAAGACAGAAAAACAGAATCAAGCCTTATCAGCCAATCAGAGATTTAATTTAGCAACATGTGACCATGAATTGGTTGATAGCCAAACAAATGTTGAATTATTTTTTGTTATTCAAATGTATTCTCAAGGTAAGTAACTACATGTAATCGACTAAGGAATAAAAAGACAGACATATATTTTAGTTACACAGAATCATTACTTAAAGTTACAACTTTAACCCTTTCATGCATAGTGGTCACTACAGTGGACAGCTATCTAAAAGCCATCTTCTTGTGCTTCTTGTGGATTTTTATGTTATACTATGCATCATAAAATACACAATCAACTATTGGCCATCAGCTGCAAATGCAAGAAATTATTTTTGTTAAATCCAATATGGCCGACAGACAAAAAAGCATGCCAACCGACCCGGTCCCTCCTTCTACTGTAAACGACTCTTGAAGGTAAAAAAAATATTGTGACATCAGATAACCCCTGAAGAACAATATTAGTCTCACAAAGTTATTTTTCAAATAACTTTGTATTTGGAGAAAATTACAATTGATCACCTTTTTTTTATGCCTTAAGAAAATTAAAAAAAATAAAAATTGGAAAAAAATCCTGACATTAAGGATCATAATTCATGCATGAAATGGTTAAAAAATAATAGGCAAGTTCAAAACCCTTCCTGACTGTGAAAGTATCCATTGTAGGAATATTTTATATTTAAGGGACTCCTCTGCATTTATCATCAGGCATCGAAACAACCTATTGATCATCTAAAGGGTCATAAACACATCCAGCATCAAGACAGTCAGGAATGCACTGTGGGATAATACATTTTTACTTAACAATGGCTTTTTCTAAGTAATAAAAAACAGTGGAAGATCAAATTTGAGTTTTCTTTCTGCACTCCAGTGCTTTAGAGGGTTGATGTGGTTCTGTCTGTTTTGTTTGCAGACCCGTCTCAGGACACCGTCATCACTCTTGAGGGCAAGAAGGTTACTGTTCCTCAGGGAAAAGCCATCGAACAGCCCCAATACTCCAACAGCAGCTTTAGCAACAGTGAATACCTGATCTACAAAGAGAGCCAGTGTCGCCTTCGCTACCTGCTTGAGATGGAAATGCGTTAACAGTTTCAGTTTAAAGAAGAAACAAGGCTGTGCAGGTCATCAGAGCATAGCTAGTTCTACCATGTTGCATAAGCGCCTCTTTTTGTTTGTGCCTTATAATTGTATGCATGACCCATAGAATGTACTTCGGCTTTACACATTATTAGTAAATGATGATAATCTTAATGATAGTAATAATATTATTTTGTAGTGCATAAAAGGTGTTTGTTTTAATGCGTTGGTAATTTTGAGTTGGCTATGCTTACATCTTGAAAGGGTTTATTTGCACTCTAGGGATTTTGAAGGATATACCCCAACTTAACCCCAGAAGGTACATGCTTAGCCTTTGGAAAATTACCATTTTGCTGTGAAAGCAGAGTAGATGTAGGTATGTGTGATATCTACCTTGCTGCTAGTCGTAGGTTAACTGACAGAGGAGAAAAAATAATGAAGTTTTTGTTTGGAACACTTTCTTTGAGATTGCAAAAGGGGTTGACAAAATGATCTCTAAAAATATACATTTTAATTATTTAAAAGTCATTTCCAGTATGGATTTTCACCTCCACATTTTAAATAACAAAGATATAGCAAGATCAGGATCAAAGGAAATGTATATTTGTGTTTACAGAAGTGGGAAGCTTATCCTGCGGTTTATGATGATGAACTGTTTCTTAAACCACTAAAGGCTGTTGAGGTAATCAAAAGTGATGTCATATGCAAATTGCTAACATCTTCATGTAATTGTGGTTTTAGACTGTGTCAAAATGCTGCAACCTGCTGACCAACAAACTGTTTATTTTGCACTGACAATTCCTTGAAGGGTTCAATAAACTAAAATGCAGAACTTGCCTGCATTTAAGCATACCATGTTATGAATGTGTTTTTTTTTTTTTACATTACTGCTCATCATACCTTTGTTTTCTCAAGGAAACTTCCACTCTGTTTGAGTCATTTGCAAACTCTAACAGCTAATCTTTCCTAGTTGCTCGGTAAAGTCCTTATCTGACCAGAACACTTTCTTCCACATGTTTTTTGCATCCCTTGCAGATGCAGAAAACATCACCCCATGGTGTAGGGTGAAATGAAAACAAGAGTTCATGCAGCTTTCGCTGTGAAACTCTCCGACAAAGGTCTGATTTGTGGAGTGCGGGACTAATCATGAGTCTCTGTAGAGCTTCCAGAATTGCCTCTGATTAATGCTCTCCCAGGTCAGTTTATATGGACTTTCATGTCTTTGTGGGCTTAGTAGAATATTTTCACTTCAATGACTGAACAATTAATATGTAATATAACACAGTGTCTGCCGTGTTCCTTGGTCTTCATGATGATGTTTGATCTCTAGTGTTCTTGAGCAAACTAGAGGTCTTCACAGAACATGAGGCTTTATATTGACATTAAATTACATGCATGTTACTTCTAAAAATGGATTTCATTAAGGCCCAGGTGTCAAACTCCAGTCCTCAAGGACCGCTACAGTTTTTAGATGTGCCACAGGTACAAAACACTGGAATGAAATGGCTTATTTACCTCCTTCTTGTGCAGATAATTTCTCCAGAGTCCTGCTAACGACCTAATTATTCTATTCAGGTGTGGTGCAGCAGAGGCACATCTAAAAGTTGCAGGACACTGGCCCTTGAGGACTGGAGTTTGACACCCCTGCAAGGGACATTAAAGTACACAATACAGATTTGTATTTGTAAAAAGTTTTAAATGCTTCTTATTTTTCCTTTCACTTCACAGTAATGGACTACTTTGTGTTGTAACGCTGACAAAATACCCAGAGTCTTCTGTAATTTACTTGACAAAATGTGAAAAAGTTAAATACTTGTTGATGCTGTTATGAGCTATGGTAAATCTCTCATGTTTTGATAACAAAACTGACTTTTGAAATTATACAGAGTGGATCTACAGTGTTATTGAGAAAATGGAGGAGTTAGGACCCAGGGACGGCTGGTAGGGGGACAGTGGTGTGTGTGTCTGATGGCAAAAGAGGAAAAAACTTCAGCAGACACCATTACACAAAACAATGTGTGACAGTCACTGCCATACACAGCACAGGACAGGACAGAGGGTTATCAGAGGAGGGGTTAGGAAAGAGGAGAACAATTTACCGCCATCATGGAATTGTATTTTTATATTTTTCTTTGTGATATAAATTGTAATGCAGTTCTAATGCCTGTCTATGGAAAAGCCAAACTTTAGAAAGTTTTACATTTTTTTGAACTGAGATGGATATATGATTTATATACTTTTGATTACAAAATGAGATAAAGCATCTATTTTGTTTACTTTTGCAAAAAAAAAAAAACATACAGCCTTGAACTCAAAGCAACTGGTTTAAACAACAAACTGAGAGTGAACCAGGGGTAAGTCAGTTTTATCAAAATATTTTTCTTATTACTCTTCTAAGACATAATATTAAAGCATCATAACACCCATCTTCTGAATATCGTTGACATTTTTATTTCACTGCAAGTTAACCTAAAGTGTTTGTAGCTACATGGACAAATAAGGATGGCACTGAAAGGGTACAAAGAAAAGCAAAGCTCAGTTTATCTGCATAAACAGGCAGTGCTTTGTAAAAGTATTTTTCACAATTTTACAGAAATGACAGTTCTTAATGCATTCCAGTAACACAATAAAAAAAAATTGAAAATGTTTCCATACAACTAAAGGTTACTCGTGTATTTGTTATGTGGATCTATGGCTCAGTTTGGAGGTGGGCTTGAAACAAAGCCGGAAACATAAATTAAGTTAAAGAAAAAATGGTTGGGTTGTAGTGAGGTTTGCTCTTTGTACGTTTCTGTCACATGGGATTCAAATATTGGTTGTTAGAATTACAGATCTATACTGTATAATACTGACATTGGACATTTTGGATTGCAGTGTTTATATTTTAATTGAGATTCAAATGAGCTGAGTAAGTGATATAGACAAAAGGAGCAGATGAATTATATCGAAGCTGATATAATTCATCTGCTCACCCCTGCAAGGGACATTAAAGTACACAATACAGATTTGTATTGTGTACAAATCTGTATTGTTTTTATAATTTGACTTATGTTTGAAACATATTGATAAACTGAACTGAATTGCACAGATTTGAATTATGAAGGCCACTGATTGCTTGTGATTTTATTCTTGGTATTAGAGAAAAAGGGGTTGAATACAAATAGACTACATGATTGATTGTGAAAAATACTGAAAACCGTGTCTACTGGTTTGATCACAAAGCTTTTCATTTATCAAAATGTTGATAATCTGTCAACTTTTTCAATAGTTTTTGTTTCAATTACTATAGCCACATTCAGTGAATTAGAATATTTGTAAAAATTTGTTATTTTAGCAACTCAATTCACAAAGTAAAACACATACAAATTAATTACACACAGGTTGATGTCTTCAAACTTTGTTTCTATAAATTATTATGGTTTTGTGCAGATACCTAATGGAAACATGAATTTATGGATAAGTATGTCAGACCATTAAAAAGTTATTTTAATACAAAAATGTCAACCTAATGAAAAGAATGTTTAATACCTTCTTAGTGTTTTTTGTAAAGTACTTTTAATTTGCAAAACCAGCCTCATCAACACATATTCAAATTTATTGAATGTGTCTGATTACAAAATGGTTGAAAACAATATATTGTTGTTTTTTTTAATTATAGATTTTTTAAGTAAAATCTGTTTCCTTCTTTCAACACAGATATTTCACCCATGAGAATATCAGAGCTGAAAATGGAGGAGGAAGTCAATAAATGATGGCGGACATGACGGGGTCCATAATCACCTCTGTTACCGATCCTTCTGTTGCAAACTCCACCAATCCCACTGTCCCCGCCGATGTTGGCGTCGTCACAAGCTCCCAGTCACAGATCAAAGATCTTTTCGGGTTGTTCTGCATGGTGACGCTTAACCTCATCGCCCTGCTGGCCAACACTGGTGTGATGGTGGCCATAGCTCGCGCTCCTCACCTGAAAAAGTTTGCGTTTGTGTGTCACCTGTGTGCAGTGGATCTGCTGTGCGCCATCCTCCTGATGCCTTTGGGAATCATTTCCAGCTCTCCGTTCTTCGGCACGGTGGTGTTCACTGTGCTGGAGTGCCAGGTTTACATCTTCCTCAATGTTTTCCTCATTTGTCTTTCCATCCTCACCATCACTGCCATCAGCTTGGAGCGTTACTTCTACATTGTGCACCCGATGCGTTACGAAGTCAAGATGACCATCAACCTTGCTATTGGTGTGATGGTGCTAATCTGGGTTAAATCGCTCGTCTTAGCTCTGGTCACGCTGTTTGGATGGCCGGCTTATGGACCTCAGAGCTCCATTGCAGCAGCTCACTGCTCTCTTCATGCTACGCACAGCCGTCTGAGAAGAGTATTTGGAGTGCTCTTCAGTGTGATTTGTTTCTTAGCTCCGGTGGTGGTCATCTTTAGTGTTTACTGTGCTGTGTACAAGGTTGCTCGCTCAGCAGCTCTGCAGCAAGTCCCAGCTGCGCCAACATGGGTGAATGCATGCCCTGCAAAGGACCGCTCTGACTCCATCAACAGCCAAACAACCATGATCGCCACCACCCGCACTCTGCCTCAAAGACTGTCTCCAGAAAGAGCCTTCAGTGGAGGAAAAGCTGCAATAACTTTGGTGTTCATTGTGGGCCAGTTCTTGGTTTGCTGGTTGCCCTACTTCATTTTCCACATTCAAATGTCTCTAACCGGTTCCATGCAGAGCCCGGGGGACTTAGAGGAAGCCGTAACTTGGCTTGCTTACTCTTCTTTCGCAGTTAACCCGTTCTTCTACGGCCTCTTAAACAGACAAATCAGAGATGAGTTGGTGAAGTTTCGACGATGCTGCTTGAACCAACCCACAGAGGTTGGAGTGTCCAGCCAGGAGGCTTCATTTCAGGAAAACTTCCTTCAGTTCATTCAGAGAACCACCAGCACACCTGAAAGACGCTCCAGCTGCTCTAACTCCAGTCCCACATTAAACCAGGTGAACATTATTCCAGGACAAATACCAGAGGAGCATGCATAGGCTACCTGAACACTCATTATATAAATGTTTATAGAATATTTATTCCGTTATTTGACAAAATAGAAATAGCCTTCATTGTCCCACAGTAACAACAGCATTTAGATATTTAGGTTCACACGAAACAGCAAAAGGTAATAATAGGCTGTTTATTTCTTACATTACTTTGTTGTATTAAATGTTCTTTTATTTATGCTCTTTACTAACTTGATTATTTTCCTTGTTTACTTTTTTAAAAATTTTTTAAAAACAGAGACGGCTACATGGTAACACCAAAATATTTGCAGTTTCAGTCAAATGCACTCTTCGTTGTCATAGCTGTCTTTTTGTTTTGGGTTGTTTCCTATAGTTTTTTGTTTTTCAGGGTAGAAATATACAAACAGTTTCTATGATTTATTTCAGTAAGTTCTGACTGCACACAGGGAAGTTGCACCCTTTTTGTTTGTTAGCTATCAACAAGCTTCTTATGTAATTGTGATGGAACAGATTTATTTTAAATTGGGCAGCACACACTTGTCTTTTAATCATGAGCCACATAAACCCTCACCTTGACTTCTCCAAGCAATGTGGTCATTGTGGCCAAATAGGGGAGGTTAAGGCTCCTGTGACTGTGAAAAGTTTTTACACAAAGCATTTGACTTCCCGTGTGGACAGCTGCAAACTTCAGTCATGCTGAAAGACGTCACTTTTGAACTTTTTATTTCTTCTTTGTTTATCCCTCTATTGGTCAATGATAATGTAAAACTGTTTTTGCTGTGGACTTTGACTCTGAAGTCCCAGAATCCTTCATTTTATGACGACTAGATTTCTGGTTTGCTTTTAACTATAACAATCCCTTTCTTTGAACTAAGGATGGTACTTTGGATCAGATTGTTGAAACTGGAGCACATTTGTGTGTCCTGACAAGACAAAGGCCCAAATGGTTAAAAGCACAAACCTATCAAGGCCTTAATGATCGAAATTAATGTGTGTAAACTTCGGGCTAAAACCGTTGACTGTAATTTTCCCTTTTTGACATCTGACATACATTTCAAAACTGGTCTTATTTTATTTGAGATTATATAAAAGCTTTGGTAAAGATGTACATTTTTGGATTAACTGCAATAAAACAAACATTGTCTGATGGATAATTTAGTTTTAAAAATGCATGATTGTGTCCCATCCGACTTAACATTGCCACCATAATGACACTATTGAATTTCTTATATCATCAGTAATATTTATACATAAGAAACAATATTCTGTGTTCCAAAAGTCTCGATTTTCCTCTTATATTTTATAGGAGGATTAATTATTTTATAATTAGTCTTTTTTGTGTTTAAGGAGAGAAGCCCTCAGAACAGGTAGGGATAATACCTCAGACTTCCTACTTAAAACAAATATTAGGTTTTGATGTTGCTCTCTGTTGCCATATAAAATAAAGTGGACTCACATAGCAACAAAATGTCCCCTTGGGTGCCTTTTGATCCAAGTCTGCTCAAATACAGACTGAGTCTGATAAAACTCATTTACATGTGAGCAAAGATAGCACGAGTCCCCGTGAATATGGACCAACGTGATTTGGACATGGATATGGGAAGGAAGAGATAGAAAATCTGCAGTTAAAATCATTACTGGGCGTTGATAATGCACCAAAGAGCGGTAACAAAGTGCTATTTTATGACCTTTTCTATTTGTATTAGCCCTCGTTCAAGACAGAATATGGTGGTTACAGCAAATATAAGCAAACACTATTCTGCAATACGAGTGTTACTTAGGAATACGCACCCTTACATAACTGTAGGTGTGATTAAAACGTTAGGTTTTCAACCAAACACATATTTTTCAGTATTTTTTTTTTAATTTAAAATAGTAAATATAACATATAATATAATAATAATTCACTCAATCTATGTGCACTCTAATGCAGAGCTCAAACATTAACATCAGTGAATACAAATGGGAACGTTGGACAAATCTCAGCACAGCAGACACTCTCCTAAATAAAAGTACGTTGAAGAGTTTCTTTTTTTTTTTCAAAGGAATTTGGATGAACCGGAGTGGCAGGATTCTGACTGCACCTGTAAGATTCAACAGAGGCGTTCATGGGGAAATGATTTTCAAGTTTGTGTGAATTTTTCTGTCTTCTCCACCCACATGTTTACAGACTATTTGAATTTTTCAAAGTAAATTAACGAGTGAAGGTTTTGTTCATAAAGTGCGACAACAGCACAACCAACTTCATCACTGTGCAACAATATAAAGACTTAATAATACTAAAGTAAATCCTAGGTAAATAGGGCTTACACAGATTTATTTTGTTATAATAATTTAACAAAGCACTACACTTTCCTCCACAGCCTCAGGGAAACAACTGGAATGGCTTGATTTTCTTCTTTTGTGTCAACAAGCTAAATGGTAGCAAAGATGACAGTGACATTTTTCATGTCAACTGGTACGGTGTGTTTTGAAACAAGACAACTAATACTGCATGCCATATTTCTTAATAAGCAAGAAGAAATGTAAAGAAGGAATAAATTAAATAACTTTATTTAGACAAAAGGCGACAATCTTAGTATCGACACTTTTGAGGAGTAAAAATGTCCTCCATTTTGAACTCTGTACTCATATACAATAAACTACTTGACCATTTAACATGCTGTAAGATTATAATAAAACATGAGTTACACATTATACAGTATTACTGCTGCTTCATTGTAATGAAAAATAAATACAGTTCCTGAACTGCAGTGTTACCACACAGAAGTTCTTGCATATCATTTATTTTGATGTGCCTCTTTATGAAAATCATGTTCCATATTTTTGTGCCTATTTAAACATTTCACACTTTAAACAGTTGGTTGTTGCCTGATATTTATGTCAGTCTAGATAACTCTTTGAATAAAAGATGTATTTTATTTTATTTTAAAAAAGCATCGCATCTTTCTCATAAACTATTCATTCTTATCTCACTGAACATCTGCTACTATCACTGCTGTTCTGAGGTTTAATTATGTCATGAAATTAGGCATTGTCTATGATGAAAATATAGGCTGCTGATTAAATCACTGCTCCCGATGACAGAAACCTTTCAATATGGTAAACAAGCTGCATATTCTGGCCGACAGAGGGCGCAATGTGGCAATGAATATCTCTGTCTTCTGTCTGAATCGAGATCTGCCTAAACAATAAACTATAAACTCACAGATTTATGTCGTTCACTCAGTCTTGGATAATCATCTTATAAAGTTAAAATCGCACCCCAATAAGACTGATGAGATGTCAGATGGCTTTTTGTTTAAAATTAAATGTTGAGATTTCTACTGAAGTTTGTCATTAACCAAAAAAAGAAACACAAAAAACCCCCATGTAATGTAGAAAGTAAAGATGACTCATGGATGACATATGACTATGTGTCATTGTGTTTCCAGAGCCTCTCTAATGGTGTTTTGGTGAAGGTCATATTTTGAAAAAATACACCAGGGCCTTAAAACCTGGGAAGCAATTTGGTGATATAACATACATGTAAGAAAAACGGTGTGTTAGGGTTTAGAAAAGGAAGTTGAACATTGGCTTTGCTAACCTGTCACATTTTATGTAAGACACCTTACTTTTTTCTCTGAAACAAATGCATAAAATATACAAATTGGTGTTCTGCGGGCGGCGCATTGTTGAATAAGGAAAAAATTGGGGATTCAGCTCAGATGTGCAATTAGCAGAACAGCTTCTTCCAAACCCTGCTGCGTGTTGCCTGTGTGTATTTAGCAGGCAAAAGTCTGACAAACATCATCACCGTTCGCTTGAATAAAGATCTGTGAGGTAGGATTTTTTCCACTCATCATAATCTCTCCCACAATATTCTTGTTTGATCCTACTTCCTCCGAGATTAACACTTCTCATGCAGGTATAAAGCAGACTGATTGTGTATCACACAAAGCCAATAAAAGCACTGCTCAGAAATGGTCAAAGTAGTCATCAGTGTGCTATGTCCCACCTGAGTGTCAACCATGAGCTGCACCCACTCATCCGTCATGTTTCCAGTGACTCCGAGCAGGGCCACAGCTCAGCCGAACGACAATGGATGAGGACAGACTGAAATCGGGGGAACTGATGGAAGTAAAGGTGGATGAGGGTCCAGATTTCACCCACCGCAATTCACAACCCCAAATTGAGGACAGGGATCCCAACAGAGTCAACAGCAATCTAAAGGTATGTCCTCCCAAATTACTTGTGCTCTTTTTAATGCAAAAGAGGTCATACCCCTTGAAACTGTTCACATATTTTACATTTCAATCTCAAATCCAATTCAAAGTGTTCGAACAGACTGATGTGAAGTAGTTCAAAACTCAGCTATTAAATGGTTTACGACTTATTTTGCAAATACAAACCAGAAAAGTGTTGTGTGCATTGGTGTTCACCTCCCTCTATGTCACAACTGTTGTACATTCATGTTTGATAAATAGCTCAAGTTCAGTCAGGTTGCATGAAACGTGTCTGTAAATAGACTTTAGGAGAATATGTGCCTGCAGCCTGCTGTGGTGATGTTAGGCAGTCTTCCCATGAGAAAGTAATTTTTCAAAGCAATATTTAAATCCATATATATATTGCCATATATATATATGGCAATATTTATTTAATTAAATATGTATGTTGGATCAATTGGTCTCTCTAAATCACACCGTGACAATGGTTTGCTCAGTGAGTGCTTTCTGTGACACATTGTTTTGTTTTGCTTTGATGAACGCCTGAGGGCATTACAAAACAGCTGCATATTATGTTGACATTAATTTACAAATTGATAAACATTATTTACTAATTAGGCTATGCAGGAGCATAACTGGCTTCACAACTTTCTTTAGATGTGTTGTAATAAAAGGGGGTGGATATAAATCTAAATTCTAGTTTAAAATATAGTAGTGAGCATTTAAATGAGATTGTAGCCAGGTGGCTAATTTTCATCTCTAGTCCCGTTGGCAGCAGGTTGATGTTAAAGCACAAAATAAGAAATACATAAAACAACCTCAAAATCGACATATCTTTGAAAATACTCAATTTTGACTTGTATGGCTTGTTAAATGTTTTATTACACATTTTTAGATTTTTATATTGTAAAATTATGAAAGGGATCTCTCTTTTTTGTCATCTTCACAATTATTGGCTACTTTGTGTTGATCTATCACATAAAATCGTCTGATTCAGACTAAAAACCGCTAGTATCCTAGAACTAAGTACATCAAAGTTTTCTTGTTTTTGTTTTTTACAGCGATGCATTTATGTCATTCTGCTCATTTTCCACCCGTAAATAACAGCATTTTAATGAAAATCCTTGGTTCTGCCTGTGCCTTAAGGTCATGTTTGAGGATGTGATTGCAGAGACCCCTTCAGTGCGGAGCTTTGATAAGGTCTGGCTCTGGAGTCACGCCCTGTTCGAGGTGTCCAGACTGTGGGGCTACCGCTTCATCTCCCTGGTGCTGGCCGTGCCGGTGTCACTGACTGCAGGGCTGCTCTTTGCTGTTCTCAGCTGCCTCCACATCTGGTAGGACCTGAAGCTCAGATATGAGGGCACAAATACATAAAACAGAGCAGGATGATCTGCTTGGCACACTTTTAATGAATAAAGGTCACTTTGTGAAGGTTGCAGCTGCGTTCTCTTCGATATGTCGTTTCTCCCTAGAGGGAACTTTGTTTGAGAATTAGCTTATGTTTTCTCCTCCCCTTTATGTCCTTCTAGGCTGATCATGCCCGGCGTGCAGCTTCTTCTCATCAATATGCAGTGGATCCAGACTGTGTGGGCCAGCATACTGAACATTTTTATCAGTCCTTTCTATACCAGTTTTGGAAAGTGTTGTGGTCAAATTATTATCCGCCTGGCGAGTGCTGAGAACTGATAGAGCTAGTTATTTAGTCAGTGTAAGCAACTAAGCAGAAGGTATAAGAAAAGACAAGCAGTGAAGGATTGCAAACTCTTTGCTTACAGGGAACTTGTATCATTTGTTATTATTTTGTATTTTTATGCACCTGTCATGCTTTTTGGCATGCTGACACATTCATCAACTTTTCCATTTTGTAATGACATTGACATATGGACCCTCTAAGTCACTTCAGCAGCACCACACAAGAGCAGCGGATATGTGTATTCCAACACCACAAATACAAAATGAAAATCCACCGGAAGCACATTTTAATAAAAATTCATAGTTTGCTAAATTGCTCGCACATAAACTGTGGTAGGTGGGGGTACTGTCAAGAAAAATATTTTGTTATTTTATTTTCAACAATCAACAGAATTGTGAATTAGATGAATAAAAGTATTTCTGACATAAAACAAATGTCTAAAGTTGTCTCTGTAAGTCAGCATTGCGTCTGTGGATTATGTCAGGCAGATTTGAGGAATTGAAAATTGGAAAGTTGGGAAAGAGAGATGTGAATGTGCGCCACACCAATCTTACACCTGTCTCAGTCTGTGAAAACAGTTGTTCAATTTCGTCACATGAAATAAAACCATGTAAAGAAAAAAAAGTCGACTGGATTTCTCCGAAATTCTCTGTCGCACATTTAGACAAGCGAGTGTCACCTCCGCTCTAAAACAGTTCCCTCACAAAAACACAATCTAGAGTAATGATAATTAAATCACTTTATTAGAACATAGACAGCAGGCTAAGGTACCTTTTGACAAGTTCATTTCTGGGTGATATTTCAAAGTTTTGAAGGATGACATGTCATTTACTTTAACACTTCAAACAAAGAAAGAAACAAACGCAAAACATAATATTTAAGTGAAAACTAAGAGGGTGTTAAATAAATAACTAAGTTATTTTTGTTTATTTTTTATTGGTTTGTATATCAAATAACAATTATTTGTATTTACATGCAAGGAGAGAAGAATATTTTGTTGGTTTTTTCCTCTTCTGAAATTTTTTCTATTATGTTTCAAAACATGACTTCACTAAAATAGATGAATCCTGACAGTTTCTCTGATTTGGGTTTTATTCTGCCTCAGGCATTAATGAAACTGGACACTTTGCCTTCAGGATTTATTGAACATCTAATAAATGCAATCAGAGCTGCTAAATACAAACAAAAATAATGACAAAACATGACTGGAAGAAGATGTAATTTGAAGCTTTAGTGGAACATTTATAAAACTGACATTAATAACACATCCTCTCGATCTGCAGCAATCCCTTTGGAACATGTTCAGATTGTGATTCTGCTTTGCTTTGCTCTTGCTGGTAAAGACATCACTTTAAAGTCAGCAGATACTGGTCTAACATTTTAATGTATTCTTTTTGTTTGTGTATATAAATCAACTCCAGCGTGAGTGGTGGTTCCTGATACGTTGCTGTCAGAACGATTGATGATCTGGGTTGTCCAGCCTAAACTTGGGCCCTGGCTGTTTACTCACTGAAGATTCCCCAGATTCCTTAAGTTATGTGATGATCTTGTTTTCCATACACGGAGCAGAAATGCAGAACGCCATGACTCTTCAGCATGGACAAAATCTCTAAAACAATCAAATGATCTCAAATTGCTGACAAAAAAACACTTTCCTCAGAGTAATGTACTCTTTTACTTTTTCTAAATTCTCCTCATTAGTTTTGTTGGGAGTACAATAGAATGGTTATTAAAATGTATCAAACTGACACAATGAAAATGGGAAATAGTAATAATTAAACTCAGTTAAATAAACATTTTTAATTAATCTGCCACAGATTTTTTTTGTTCTGGTGATGTATATTAAACTGTTTTCCAAAACTGAAAAGCATAATTTTGGAGTTTGACAATATGATTGATATTCCTGTAGGAAATATTTCAATAATAGGAAACGTTTGCCAGTCTATTTACTTTTAGAGATCATACACTGATGCCCCGGTGAAAGTATTCATATCCCTTAAAGTTGTTATTAGTTTGTCACTCTACAAAACCACAGAGTATAATATATTTTATTGAGATTTAAGGATTATTGTTTTCACAGTTTTTACAACTAAAAATCTGAGCAGCAGGCTGAGCAACCTGAGTGTATACTTTGTAGGATCATATTTATACCTATATACAGTATATACACAGTATATGTATATATAAATAACAACCTCTAACAAACTGTAGTTCTAAGAAGTGTTTAGGATATAGAAGATGAGAGTAAATGTACATAAAAGTTTACTTTTAAAGTCCCCCCTATGCTTTCGGTTCAGCAGAACCGCACAGGCTGTCAGGCCTGGGTGACTCATTTCTAAAAAAGGTGTGCAGCGGATGACTTGTTGCAAATTAACACATAAATCTTCAATAATCAAAATTGCATGGACGGCATGTAACAAGAAACACACCCAACCTTTTAAATGTAGCCCCAACTGCACATTGTCAATAAGTTTAGTGGCATCACTTCCACCAATTCCCTCCATGTGATCACAGGTCTGAGAGCCCTGCCTGCCAACATCTAATGAAAGATAAGAGCCAGTGAAGTCTCATTTAACCATATTGATACCCATGAACACAGAGACATGCCACTACGTCTCTCTGCACAGCTATTTCTGTCTGCCTGCCTCCATGCCTAACCAGCTCCCTCTCTCTCCACGACCACGCCAAGAATAGACGTCTAATTGGCCTGGCACCCAATCACATGAACTCTGATCTCATCCCCCCACTGCCTCCTCAGCTCCCGGGCAACTGGGAAGAGGAATGGCACTGCACACTATGGAGTCACGCTTCCTGTACTTCTCTTACACCAACTGATTGAGACAGAGAGCCGTAGCATAGCTGGGATTTTTTTCCCGCACCTTTCATAGGGAGTTTCTCTGCATCACATTCCCTTCTGCAATCTTTATTTGGCAGCTCTCCTGCTTGGGTCTGTTTATGTAGCACGCTGATATGGAATCCAAAGACTGAGAGCAACAACTGCAAAGCCTAATTTAGGCTGTCTGGGTTTTATTTAGGAGGAAGATTAGATTTTATTATCAATCCCTGGTTAAAATCAGAGCTTTTAGATGAAGTTGAGGGCCAACTCATGTTATATGGAGGTGATGTTGTCAAAGCATTTCATTTTTGTTTTGCCAGAGTTTCTTTAGTGAAAATTAGTTTTACTCCCATCTGTGCTGCTTTATAATTAATGGGAAGCTAGAAAAACTATTTGTGTATATATGTATATGTATATTTATATATACATATATACATATAAGTATATATCTTCTTTTTTAAAATGGTTTGGAATAATGTGGATCCTTCTTATAATACAATGAAAGTGAAGATTGCTTTTGTCTTGTCTGTTCTCTTACTAATTAATTTTAATTTTGTTGTACTGTCCCTTGGAACTATTAATAGGCCTTAAACGTTTTCACATATTTTTCTTGCTATAATCACACAGCTCAGTGTGCATTATTGGCTTTTGGCTTATTTTTAAAGGTGTGACATGCTTAATGTAGTTATTCAGCCCCATTAAATATATAAAAACTCTTAAATTGGTAAAGACAGTATTAGTCAGAGAAGCTTGTTTGTCTCATGCCATGTAAGACAAAAACATTTAGAAGAAGAAACTATGTTCAGATGCGACCAAAATTGCAAACATGCAAAGTATGTCAGGTGAAACGCTAAGGCTCACCCTGAACACACCATGCTGACTTTGAAACAAGGTGGAGGCCGAATCATGCTGCGGAGATGCTTTTTTTCTGCAGTGACAAATAAAAACCGATGGAGAGATGAATGGGAATAAATATAGAAACATCCGGGAAGAACGCCAGCCGGTTCTTGTTTTAGATTGGTCCAGATCAAAGATCAAGACCAAACCCAAAGTGAGAATCTATGGTCGGACTAGAAGATTCATGTTCAGAGACACTCTCCATCCAGTCTGGACTTTGGCTATTTTGCAAAGAGGAGTAGGCACAAATCAGTGTTTAGATGTTACAAAGCAACAACATACCGCAAACTATCTGCAGCTGTAACTGGAGAGAAAATCTATTCTACAAACATTTCCTCATGGAGGCTGAATGTGAAAGGCCGCCACAATTTCACAATTGTTTCATAAATTGAAAACTGTGTATAATTTTCCCACCAATTCACAATTATGCACTACTTAGTGCTGTTCACAAATCTCATAAAAACCCAATGACATAGATCAAGGTTCATGCTTATAATGCAACAAATGTGGACAGAAAGACATGTCTGACATAAAGCTTAGTTATTAGTAGCTCAAACCTAACTGAAGCCATGTGGGTGTGTTTGTGCTTTTTTCTGCAGTGGAAGTTAGTACCACTGTGCAAACCCATCCCAGGTGACCCGACAAGTCTGTGTGAAATATGACACAACTCTGGTTCTTCTTTAAGGCATTCCTTTTCTCTCAGTGGTCATAACATGGTGTTTGTGTGCGTGTACAGTTGTATGCGTGGGTGGGGGCTAATGCCACCATTTCTACCAGGGCACATGCAGCAGCTGTCCATTGGCATGTCAGCGGGGAGCGTCAGAGACTTGCTACAGAAAAGGTTCAGAACTGAGCTGAGAACTGCTGTGTGCAGTTTCCAAAAAGGTTCTCATCGCTCCTGTCTTTGACTAAACCTGGGACCCGCGCAGCCTCAACCATGGCGGATCAGTACCAGTACAACACCAACGAGGAGAAGATTGTGAAGGACAGCCACACCAAGGAGATCGATCTGATTAACAGAGACCCCAAGCAAATCAATGAGGACGTGGTGAAGGTTTGTGCAGAGAGGAGGGAGGAAAAAACTGTCATGAGAAAGGTTATAGGGATCAAACTCACAGTCTCTAATTGTATGTTTGCAAGTCTAGATAAAATTGCAAATAGTAGGTGCTGGGAGTGCTGAGAGTAGAACAAGGCATTGTACTAGCAGAAAAATCTTGAAATAGATCAGGAGCTATTCCTGTTGCTTGAGCAAAGCAAGGATTTATTTTGGGGATGGGCTGGAAGGAGTTGGAAACTGATACACACTGTTGCTCTGATTTTCTGCTACTGTTTATTTTTTATTTATTGCTATGGAAATATCACAAAATATATTTTTTTCTGTTATTATTAAATAAGTAATCATAAGTATATTTTGTTTAAAAGAGTTGGGTCGGTGTAAATGAGCTTGTGAGGGTGACTGTCAAACAAGTGTTTAGTGACTCCATGACTCACTTTAGAAACATTTACAAACCGGTTTGTGCCAGATTTTAGAAAGCTGAACACTGCAACCTTGAAGATAGGACTCAACTTATAAGATACTCATCTTATGTTGTAGACCAAATTAACAATTTGAAATTTACAAAAACTGTAAAAAATATTCCTACACAATGGTATTAAAAATTACTGGATGGTGCAACTATATCTAAATAGAGCATGTAGATGATAAAAATGTTTCTGCTGTGCAATGTTAATTCTGTTTTTTATATAGGTATATATTAAAGTTTAAAATGATCCAAACTTTAGAGAAACTAGATAACAGAGTAGAGTAGTTTTTTAATCCAGTGATTTATTCATTTGGGGTTAGATCCCTATATGCTGTTCCCTTTGGAAATCGTCTTATAACTTCCTGTACCTTTCCCATGGAATAATTTGAAGAGGGAGATAAAGCTTCAGATGTGCCGTGTGCGTCTGCCTGAAAAAGTTTGATTACTGATGATAGCTGACAGCAGTTCGATGCCGAGCCTCAGCTGAGAACGTAATGGCCTACTTTATTTCAGGAGGACCAGGTGGCTCGTAATGCAATCCAACAACAGATTGGAACATTGTGGAGCCACTCTCTTATGAATTTTGCATGAGGCTAGCTTTGATTTAGCAAAAATGAGGTGGAATAAAGATCTTTGACTGATCTGGGTGCAGCATTAAAAGCCAATCCACCACTTTGTCTGTACATAAAGTGTGCAGGTTATTTGCTTCTCTGAGTGTGAGTGCTGCACCCTGTGCTTTTCAAAGGGTAAACTTTACACTCCACATGAATTCGCAGGAACTGTTTATGGTGCTCACGGGTCTGCTTGGAGAAGGGCTGTAAAAGTTGTGCTCTCACAAGGATCTCTACTAATGACTTCTGTTTAAACTGTCTTTTTAGGTGGAGTTTGAGGACGTAATCGCAGAGCCTGATGGCACGCACAGCCTGGACGGAGTGTGGAGGCTCAGCTACACTACTTTCACTGTGTCCAAATACTGGTGTTACCGCGTCCTGTCTGCTGTCTTTGGCATCCCAGTCGCTCTGCTCTGGGGCTTCCTGTTTGCCTGCATCTCCTTCTGCCACATCTGGGCTGTGGTTCCCTGCATCAAGAGCTGTCTGATTGAGTCGCAGTGCGTCAGCCGCATTTACTCACTCTGCATTCAGACCTTCTGTGATCCTTTCTTTGAAGCCCTGGGCAAGATTTTCAGCAGCGTCCGCGTGGCACTGCGCAAAGAAGTCTAAAAACTCACACTGCAGTTTGAAATATGACCAGAGAAAGTGTGGTATGTTTTTTTTTTTTTTACAGCGGAAAAATAACCCATCCCTGACATCTTGCTTTGCAACCGACTCATCCTCGTCTCATTGTAGCATGCTGTTCTCCGCCCTCCAAAGTCTGAGCCAGAGATCTAAAGCCTGACATGCCCAGTGTGCATTTAGCCAGCAGAAGTGCGGTGACAGCTGCAGCAGGCAGCATGGTTCTCTGACAGGTCTGGGTTGACCCAAACTGAAGAAGGTCCACTGTCATAAGGGGAAGCTCGGTATTCACACCTACAGTGGTTTTAGAAGTTTACACAGAAAACACAATTTTGTGATGCAAAAAATGAGATCATGAAGAATCACTTAAAGAATGTTTTTACTTCTAATGTGGTTAATGTCCTGTTAGATCCAGATGAAAAACAAACATATCTGTGAGGAGGAGAAATGAAAAAAACAAAATAATATCAGAAATAAAGTTCAGCTGTTCTACTAGGACTTACATGACATTTGTTCATTTATATCCTTTAACAAAAGCCAGAGAGATTACAATTATATTTGCCAAAAGATGTCGATACAAAATATTTGCAGCATCAAAGATCAAAAACAATAATAACCAACAACAGTGATATTAAACAAACAGTTTCCCACCAGAGAAGATTGAGTCCTGAAATTAAATGAAGGAGGTTTCAAAACAGCAACAGTTACTTACTTATCAGGAAGTAACTGATGCTGTTACTTCCTGATAAGTAAGTAACAGGAAGTAACATTAAAAGGTAATGTTCACCTCATTACCTTTTAACAGATTTGTTATTTTTCAATTGAACGGGATAGATGACAGTATGAAAAGTTTGGAAATTATTTATTGTAGATTAACTGTTTTACATCACAAATCCTGACGTTTGTACAGAGATGTGTCCATTCTCAAGAGGCACTATTTATGCAACAGCAAGAATTCACAAACATGCAAAAAATATGTAACATTAATTAATATTGCTCTAAAGATAGATTGTTGCATTTGTGCATTTAATTCTGCTTCTGTTTTTGCATTGTTTTGTTACTGATTTATGTCATGTTGTTCACTATATACCTCAAAGAAATGAAATGAATTGTAAACAACTACTTTGTCCTGTATTTTGGAATTGTTTGTATGTGCTTTATACATGCTTCATTTTCTGTCTAATTTATAAGCACCCTTTATACTGCAGTATAGAAAAAAAATTTTTTTTTAAATAGAAACAGATTTCCAAGTCTGATATGTACATCAAGATATGACATCTCCTATAACACTTTGTACTAGTTTGTAGTGAACAAACTCTTTAAAACTTGTAATGATCACAGTTTAAGTAGAGTTTAGCGAATGCAATAATTTAATGTATATGAAAAAACTTTAGAAATCATCCGCAACAAAGTTTTTTTGAATCTTCTGTCATCCTGGAAGCACTGACCAGTGAACTGAGACCCACTAGAGGATGCTATTGTGTGTTTTTCATGCGTTCTTTCATTAGACCATTTCTTAATGGTTCACTGCCACCACACCCTGCTTTGTTCATAACATTGTTGTTTTTCACTCTGCTCACTGCGTTCTGGTCTTTTATTTCCCTGCAAACCTTTCATGCAAAATTTTATTTATTTGCTCTTTGAGGGAAAAAAAAAGTATCAGTGTTTGGGATCGAGCAAGACTGGAAAATGTCTGCAGTGGTGAGATTCACTTTCAATCAGCTGAAAAGCCACATTAATAACATAATGGCCCATTTTCTTCAATAATAGCAAGTAACCCTTCATGCATGAACTGATATCCTCACGCAAGTTATTTGTGGCTTTAGGCATGAAAAAATAGCGCTCTTTTTCTTTAAGCAGTGTTTTCACATCTACATCCAGAGTATTTAAACTAAAATATGTATTTGACAAGTCAATTAATAATGTCAAAATGCGTGAAAACTATTAAAAACTAATTATTGTTGTTAAACTTATCCAGTATCCTCTAGTTTCTTCTTTTCAGCTGGTCTAGATAATTAAAAATATATATTTCCTGTGCCCCAAGAATAAAAGGAAAAAAAAAAAAAGAAATGAAAATTCTAAATTGGATTGTTTCATTGCAGGTAAAGAACATAAAAACAAGGTTTCTACTTTGAAACGGGTCCATTTTGAGTTTCTGGATAAGTGATGTTTTCCTTGCTTTTGTCCTAGAGCTCCATCAGGTTGCAAATACAATCTTCTTCAGCATAATTCTGACTTTTTAGCATTCTTAGCTCCCATCCACTTCCAGTCCTCAAGGGCTGTTGTCCTGAATGTTTCAGACTGCTTTCTGATACAACTCACCCGATTTAAATAGCTGATATATCTCCTCAGTTTGTTACCAATTCTAGGTGAGTGCCTGGTAATACCTCCACTTCACTTCACTTCAATATTAGCTTCACCATCTTCCCCAGAGAGCTTTCTTTCATGTCCTGCACTTAAGTCTTATAAAACAGACCAGACAAAAACACTAAATGTATGCACAACACAATTCAAATAATCTGCAAAGATATTGTTTTGGAGAAAAAGTTACTGATGTTGAAGTATTTTTTTTTTTTAAGAATAATAGTCACAGTAACTGCAAAAATGATTAAATTAAGTGATGCATGATATCTACTTGAATGAGCAGATGATAAATTGCAATTTCCTCCTAATTCAAAACCAAAATTTCAAAATTAACAATTATATTAGTCCTTAGCTGGATACTGACGCCAGTATTTTTTACTCATACTATAGAAACTCTGGTGAGATTTATTCAGGTGCACAATGCTGTTAACATGGTTAACCGGTGGTGGTATGGAATGACACAGTGTTAAACTTATCCAGTTGCATATTAGTAACTATCCAGCTGGATGAGCGTGAAAAATATGCTCTTAATTATATTTATCATGTATTCCAATTATTAAAGGGAAAACTTGAAACTCAAAAGTAAGTAACTTAAACAAAAACAAACTAAGACAAATTGGCATTTATGGAAGAGGGATGTCATAAATCCTCCTGGAATAAATCATATGAACATCCAGTCTGACACCCTTTAGAAAGATTTGACCTAAGTTGACATATTAGGTAAAAACAACAGAATATCAGGAAAAATAAATTTCTTATCTTCCACACTTATGTTAACAAAACTGAATACAATCCATAAAATATTGTCTCAAAGATCTTAGAGAATTTAAGGTATTTGGAAAGGAGGATTGTAAAAATGTTTTAGAAAAGTTGGCAGGCTGCATAATCCTCGTGAAGGTTGTGATACATGGCAAATGTAACAAGAAACTGCTAAATGGTTAGAGTGGCCAGTCATTATCTCTGCAAAGTAAGTCGTCTCAATATCTAATTTTTATAAAAGAAGGAACTCAAAAATAAGTTAAATACAGAAAAACAAACCTGAAATAAATAGTGAATGATATAAAATGATAATTTATTTGGTGAAATTGCTATGCTGAGAGACATTTATCTTTCAGCAGGTCTTGATGTTTGTAATTCCCCTCCTATTAACATAATCAAGAATGGCCATCGTTATATGGTTAGGTATTCATACAATCACAATCTTCAATGTATTTCAATTGGAATTTTATGTGCTAGATCAACTCAAAGTAAATTGGAAGGAAGATTGTACATAATTTCTCCAAATAAAATTCTGAAATTGTGGCACACATACAGCATGTCTTCAGGAGTCAAAACGGTGGACCTATGGGATATTTGCAAGGGTTAAGTTACATGAGGCCTCCTCCAAAAATGCTTATAAACTTCCTATTTTAACAGTTTAAACACCAAATATATGTTAACATCACAATAATCAAAGTGGAAACCATCTTGGCAGAAGCTGACATCGGCAGTCTTCCTTATCTACACTTCTGGGTACAAGAAAAATGGCTTTACAAACATGATAGCTTAGCACCTACAATCCAGATAGGACACTTTAAGGTTTGTGGGTGTAATGTAATAAAATGGGAATAAATACTTTCTGCGATATTTGTATTAGGAACCATTTTTGAGCTGAAAACCCCCATGAATAAAAAAAAACCAAAAACTGCTGCATATGATGACATTCATATCGGGCTGATATTCTTCCAGCTGAAGTATATCAGTTGGATACAAACAATAACATAATCAAAACCTGTTATTACTTTAATTTTCTTTTATTGTTTTTCAACCATTTGTCCAATGTTTAGCAGAGACAGGCATGGCATAATAAACTTAACAAAACCTTGAAGTAACAGTTTATATTTGTGCAAATATGTAACAAGCTGACCAACAGGATACATATCGTATTTATAACAGAGGAATAAATTTATAATAACAACACAGACAAACTGGATCCATTAGCTTTGCTGGTGACAAAACCGTAACAATTCGTCAAATAGTCTTTTTATTCAGTTTGTGTACACAATAAACACTAAGATACACCTTGTACATTTAGATCAAGTTTATAACAAAAAAAAACATAGAAAAAGTTTCATTCAGTCACTCTTTTTAGTCCATGATTATCTGATTGAAATTCATGAAAAGGGATTCTGTTGATTAATGCTTTCAGATTCACAGTTAAATAATAAATTTATGCAGAAATGAAAGGACTGTGTGGGTTGTTTTTCCCCTTCTGGGTTTTAACAGCAAGTCTTGCAGAGAGAGGCATTTTGAAAAAATCGAACTGCTGGAAAATTTATGGGGAGCAGCATGTAGTGAGAGGCTGAGTGGGCAGCTTGGGAGACAGGAAAAAAAGGAGGCCAGGGGCTTACGTGGTGGATGTCTGTGTGATGCTCCTCTGACTGCTGGTGCTCTTAATGGCAAAGGTTGACGAGTTGCTCTTGTGGCTGGAGTCAAAGTCATGCTCACAGCGGCACTGGGATGACTTAAGGTAGCGAGCGGAACAACACAGAAAGTTCTGCCTCAGGTCATGGAAGAGATGCCCAGCGAAGCACATATAGATCCAGGGGTTACAGCAGCTGTTGAGGCTTGCAAGCAGCATAGAGATAATGAAGGGCATGGCTGCAAACAGGGAGACAGAGAAAAGTTACCGCTGTTTGATGGAATAAGAAAGACAAACTGAGTCTGGATTTTTCTCTAAGACGTTTTGGAGGTGCTGGTGGAAACCGTAAATCCACCGCCAACACTTGGTTTTGTGTTAGCAAAAAAAAAATATTTACAGACTGCATTTCTTTGTCATTGCTGTTGTTTAGTACAAGAACATTCCCGGAACAAACAGCCATAATTCAACTTCCCAGTTATACTTCCTTGATGACACGCCACACATTTACCTCAACGGACCCATTTTAAAAGCTGATATTTAGACCTTCATTCAAACAATTAGCTTAATTTCAATCAGCTAGTTTATTAGTGAAGAAATGCTTTCTTCACTACTTTAGATAACATCAGGTCAATTGATTATAAACTACTGGAAAAAATGTAATTGAAGGTAAATTCTATTTTAGCTTAAAGACATAACTTTTAAAAAAATAAATTTTAAAAAGGGTGGCTATAGCCATATAAATAAACCAACACCATTTGCTGTAGGATTTTTTCTGTATTGATTTTAGACTGGGGGTTAAGGTTAAACTCTTGCATTGTTTATCTGCTCTTACCCTGAGCCCTTTAAATAAAAATGGTCAGAGGGTCCCGTGGAGACGACTGAAAGGCAGCTTGGTTTCTGCTGGTCTGCCCCGGGCAGCTGTGATTTACCATCAGCGTGTGAATGTATGTGTGAAAGGCTGAATGTAGTATTTTGGAGTCCTCTGGACCAGACAAAAACTATACAAGTACAGGCCATTTACCTCTTAGCAATGCCAGCCATTCGTACAAGAAGCATTCATTTCTATTAAATAACTGTGCAATCAGAAATAATAATAGCTGCAGACATCAAATCTCAGTTTTATTTTTGTCTTGTTTTTAGAAGCACAGCTTAGCAATGTTGCACAGTCAATTAACCCAACCCTTTAGAAGAAATGTTACAGTTTAGTTGTTTACTATTATTTGTTTTTGTCATAACATCTGGTTATTGCATTAGGTGTTTTTTGGTGGCTTCAACATTTGTGTTTCTGAAGAAGTTATTAATAGCCAGCATGGTAAAAATGTCTTCCAGCAATGAACCATATGGATTCAGCAAGAGTCCATATGGTTCATTCTACAAGATTCATGCAACACTGGATATGTACATGCATTGCTAAAAAGGAAAAAAAAAACTTTCATTCTCACTTTCTGACATTATATCAGATTAACCTTTTCTTGGTTTAGGTCTGTTGGGTTGCCAAAGCTCCTTGTGTTTGAGAAATTTATTTTTATTTATTCTAGAGTCAAGTTTATAGGCTGCACAGCAAATGCACAGCAAACGGCAAAACAAGCTTCAAACTGATGAACGATGCAAACTCCAAAACACAACACATATGAAACAAAGGCAAGAGAAAAGTGCTGCAATCAGGAAATAGGAGCAAAAACATATAACAAAATCATCAGAACAAATGACGACAGAAACTGCTGCGATCAACAACCAAAATGGTGCAACAACAGGAAATAGTAGCAAGGGGAAATGCCACTATTATTAAAAACAAACAGTAAATATGAAACTCGCTCCACAAAATGAAAGTTCCAACATTTTTTTTTTTACTTATTTATTTTGAATATAAAAACTTGAGATGTCTCATCTCATTTTCAAAGGTGACCAGACTCTCAGCATTTTTCCATAATGCAAAGCATAATCTATTTCCTCTCTAACAAATGAGAAGTCAGCTTCCTGACACTGGGATAATATTACTGAGTCCAGACCTGTTGCAGACAGGTTTACCATTTTTAGCACATGATTAGGCTTATCAGCATCATTTCTGAAAATGTCAGAAGACAACAAAACCCCCAGTTCTCTCTGAGGTTTGTTAGAGGGAAATCAGCCGCCTGCATGTGTGATTTCACATTTAGCAGCCAGATAGTTTTCATTATGTGGTGGACAAAACAGCTGAAGGTTAAACCTTGACTCAGAAGCCAACACAAACTCCACAGAAGAAAAAAAAATAAAGAAGATTGTGAACAGAAGCATCTTGTTGCAGTGGTTGCTGCACTTGGTAGCTGACTCTCACCCCACTATTGATTTGCATTAAGGGTTTTAATGGGCGGCACAGTTTCCACCATTCAATCTCCAAAGTCTTTATTTTTTGTAAAGGTCGGTTCTTGTGTCTTTTACAAGGAAGGAAACACAACTCAAAAGCTTCTTGCTTTTTAACAATGAATCTAATTCTGTGTTAAAATCTAAATGAGGTTACTGCTAATGCATGTTTACCATCGATGAACAACAATCAGAGTTAAATGAATTTCTCTGGAGTCTTTTGGACTGGGCAGAATCAGCTCTGACAGCCACACAGATGTACCACCCGCAGGGTGATTAGACTGTCGTTTCATTTGACATGTGATCTATCGTTCCCCTGTGAGAGACTCCATGAGCCAGTTCAGCAACGGGCTTTTTCTCCATGAAGCCACACAATACTCAAATTATTGTGACACAACCTGTGACACGGTTAATTAAGACTAATGCAGTAGAGTCATGTTTTAATCCATGACCATGACCCATAGAGGACAGCTCTTCTTAATCATGTGTGGTGTGTAAGAGTTTCATGCCCTCTATGATGGCATTTACTCTGCAATTTCTAATGAATCTAGGGGACAGAAGCAATAAGATTAGCTAGGGCACAGGCAGACCGAGAGAAAGATTAGCAACCACAGATACGGGGTTAAATACAGGATACAAACCAATTACATGATCTGAAACTCATTTGCCAAATGTCAGGTGGACGATGGAGTTAGCAGTGTAAATGTCATCCAGCGTATCACTTCAGGTTGCTTTCTGTAATCTATCACTGCATCACAGCATCACCTCTTTGAATCTGACAAATATCTCTGCAGAGTTCGGATTGATGTCTACGGTCAGCGATGGTTGAAATTCTGTAAAACCATTTTCCAGTCACAGGTTTTTTGTGTGTATTGAAGTTTTAAGGTGCTGTCTTTTTATTTAGTTTTTCTGATTTGAGTGACAGAGAAAACCTTTAAGCATAGCATGAGTAACTCTGTATGACTATAGGATTGAAGCAGACACTGTGAACCAATTTTATTCTTGTAGAAAACAGAAACACTTTTAGTTTAGCAAAACTAAACCTTGACACAGCTGCACTAAAAGCATATAGAGTAAATTCCTGTTTGTTCCCTCATTAGTTTGCTAGCATTTCCTGTTTACCTTTTGATTATGAACTCAACAA
Source organism: Girardinus metallicus (assembly GCA_903067095.1). Lineage (NCBI taxonomy): Eukaryota > Metazoa > Chordata > Actinopteri > Cyprinodontiformes > Poeciliidae > Girardinus > Girardinus metallicus. Next base: position 59,625 of record CAEGAE010005531.1, on the reverse strand, counting down.
TGACTCTTGTTGCAGTACTGAAATGTTGACACCAAACTGAAAGACTAAAACATTCAGATTGAAAACAGTAATTTCTGTTTCCTGCATCATTTTCCAGAGCACTGAGTTTCAAAGATTTGGAAATTTAAGCACACTTTCCTAAGCAGTACATTTCCATGCTGTTAATAATTCCCCTGCTGTATTCCTTTACCAGTAGCACACCAAGACCATTATTCCTGGGGGATGAAGGAAAATTCATAACTAATTATGTGCAAAAAGAAAAACTTTTCAGTCTTTTTGGGGGCTGCAAAGTCACGACTGCAGCTGTTACAAAAGAAAAGTTCAATCATTTCCTGCAATCTTCTACATACACAGATCCTGTCTTACTGAGAACAACTTTCCTGCAAAATCGACCAATTTTCTTTAGCCCTTGACTATTTGATCTCCTGCCTGCTCAATTTCACTATTCTGAAGCTAAGTGTGCAAAATTTCCATCAAATGTTGTGGTGAGATATGCAGGAAGAATTTGATTTATAGTTGAAAGCAGATATCAAAAGACACTGTATGAAAAGATAAACAATATTTTCCCCTGCTGTCTGAATTTGCATCAGGCTAAAGTATTCCTATTTTATTTGTTTGCTTAATCTCCCTTCACTCCTCCATCTGGGATTTCTCACATTGAGATTGCCTTTAAAAATCCTTGGAAATTCCAGATGATGTAAGTTTTTGATAGTTCAAATAACAAAATTTGAGTTAAACGGACGCACACACGTGCATGTGTTTTAAGGAACACTTTAAACACTTTGCTTCCCTATGTGACATCATGAGGAACAATCTAAAAAGAAATTAGCAAAGTCATCAGGAAGAAAAATGTGAACATCTTCCCTTCTGCCTCATCCTCAAATACAACTTCCTGATCCCTGAAGGTGCCAAAATTATCGGTCTAAATAAGTATATGCCAGTATCAACACCATGGGTGTTAACAGGTAACCCCCAAATTATACAGAGAGTGGATTAAGTACAATAAACTCAGTATTTAGGAGTGATCTTTAAAAAGCCCTGTTCTCACTCACAAAAGTGGGAAAGGCTGAAAGGTATTGTGGTTGAAGATGCAAGTGCAGCAAATGGCAGAACGAGCTGCAAACACGAGTGATGCAAACTCCAAAACACAAAAACACAAATGCTACATATTTTGTAATCAAGATGAAGTCATGTTTTTGATGAGACAGAATAGTAACTTAAATGTTCACACTTGATCATTATTGTTTAACTGCATCACTTCTTGTTTTGGTATTACCTACTGAACCAACAGTGAGCTACTTATGTCTTATGTCTGAAACATTTTTATAGTTTTAAATATCTAATTTTATAGTAATTATAGTAGTAATTGTTTAGCAATGTTTTAAAATATTGAGTATAAAGGTGAAAGTGATCAGTCAGTACTGTCCATCATTTCTCTTTTTTCTTTTTTTAGAAAAATATAATAAAATCAACCAATATTTGAGCATGTTGATATTGTTTTTCAGCAGCTGTGAGTCGTTTACTTGTACCTTTTGAAGTTAACTTGAAGACAAAAGTACAAAAAGTTAGCTAACACCTGTTCCTAACCTACTTCCAGAATGTAAAAATTAAGAGCAACATTTTATTTCCCATAATGTATTGTAACATTACGATATGTCAACAAAAGTGATAAAATTGAATAAAAACACATTATTATTTATTGACAACTAGTTACATTGTCCATAAAATGTTTTCCCAACTCAGATCTAAAGAGCAGAAATCAATAAAGCTGCTTTTTATTATGACTAAGTCAACGTTCAACGTTCTTAAGGTTTTCTTCCTGTCTGTACAACTAAACTCAAGTTATGTTTTAGACCTAAAGCCCTCTGGGAGCGCTAAACAATCGCAGATATCTCTTATAAGTGCCTTGAAAATTTATCCATACCCAATGAATGGTTTTACGATATTTTTTTTGTTTTTATGAATAAAAAGGTGAAATGACTAGCATCCATTTGGATTCAGCTTTTTATTCTTTAGTCTGTATTGTAGAACCAGCTTTCACGGCAGACACTGCCGACAGGCTTTTAGAGCATGTCTCTACCAGCTCTGTATTTCTAGAATCAGAAATTGTCACCCATTCTTCTGTGAAAGAATAACTCAAGCTCGGTCAGATTGGAAAGAGAGCACCAGCGTTTTTCACCACTCAACACTTTGTATGAGAGAAACAAATAATTATGGTGCAATTGTTACCAGCTTTAAAATGTCACTTTCTGATTTCAGATTGTAAAGCAATAAATGATTCATTATTATTCTATGTAAAAAGTAACAGATCTCGTTGGGACTGGGATATTTAATGGCCAGATAGCAGAGAATTTCCTGCTGGTTCAGGCTGATAAATCCTCACCCTCGTGCAGCCAGACATACAGGGGAAAACCAAGGTCAAACAAGCAGGGGTCTGTTTGTCATTAGGCTCAGTTTAGCAAACAGGTGGTATTCACCTTGCATAAAAACAAATCCTCCTATCCACAGTGACCCTGAGAAACATAATTTATTTCCTTCAATCCAAAAAAATACACCTGTAGCCTTTGATTACCTATAAGGATATGTATTTACTGGTGTTTTTAATGCAGGATCATGTGATAATGTGGTGTATCATATATGATTTAAAAAATGAATGTGACATGAACCATCATTGATATTTTTCAGTATTTGTAATATGGACATTTTTCCGCTTGGCTGAGGTTTATTTCCCAAGCTGCCTGTGCCGGGTTTGCTCTTTGCGTCTAATTAACTCTTTATCAGCACACACAGATGACACTCCTGCTCTCCTTTGTACACAAACACTGGCACTTGTCGCGGCCAAACTCTGCCATTACTAAGTGTCGCTGACGTCCAGACGTCAGCCTCCTCCTCTGCACCGACTCACCCTCCCAAACGGGAAATGGATTAATCGTTTTCTTCTTTTTCCACACACTGAAGCTTTTTTCTGGCCACTATTCCTCTAAATATAACAGCGAGGTGCGGCGTCAGAGCCAATTACTTTTTCATCAAGCATGTGTCTTTGCTTGCAATGCATCAAATGGACAGATTTGGAATAGCTGTTCCAGGATCGCAACGGGCCCTTAGCAGAATTTAACAAGGGGCCTCACTACACCCACAAAATGTTTTAAATGAATTGTCCAAGGTCGACCATTGTATTTCTTTTATATAAGTCCATTATTTAGAAAATCAAAACAAGTTCGTTTTTCTCTTAGTTTACAAAATGTCAGTCCAAGTTCAACAAAAGAACTGATTGTCTTTACAAGTACTGAATTTTTTTCCATCTATTGATGAATTAATTTGCAGCATGAAACACGACTCCAGCAGCAGGAATGATACAACATACAACTTTAAATGATGAAGCTAAATAATAAACGATCTTAAGTAACTTAGTTTTATATTCAAACGATTTTTTTATGACCTCAAAATAGCCATTGATCAACCTTCAAAGTACAGAATTTTAGAAAAATTTTAATGTAGTTCTAGAATCTGCATGAAAGGAGCTCTTGAGCGCCCCCTGCTGACCTGGTGGAGGCATAATAAGCAGTTTATTTTGCTTATGCCTTGGAATGGCTCTGAGTTTCAGAGGTGAAAACAATTATAATCAAACATGTCAAAAGAGAAACAAAAACATTTTGTTCACTTGGTGATATGAATATTACCCCTGGCACCATGTCATAAGGGTCCCACAACTTGGAAAAAAGTTATCTAATATTTAGACCCCAAATAATGTTTCTGCTGCTGATTTTCATCTCTGATTTTCATCTCGGTGCTCTCTAAGTCATGAACAGATGGTGTAAGTATGTAAGAAGATTTGCTAAAAGAATGGTAGGAAATGTGAAATGACTTTGATCTTCTAAAATTCTTAAAATGGTCAAAGCTACACTGGATTGTTAAGCACTGATCAGAGTTTCTATAAAACATTGTTTTTGAATGTTTAAATTGTTTACTCTGTTTGTGGAAACCCTCAAACAGAGTATTTCTAATGCTTCTTGGGGTTAGAATCACCTGAGTTAAAGTACAGAACATGCCTCAAACTTGGTTTGAATTATTTTATGTTAAGTGCAAAGACCTAAAATTAAAAATCACACTTTTTTAGTTCTTAGTTATAATTTCTTGAAGCTTCATCTGCAGAGTGTTTTGTGTGAGCAGAAAAAAGGACACACTCGGAATACAATTCATGCAAGAACCACCTCGGTTAAAAACATGTCATCCCTGTTCTGCAAGAAAACCTCTCACCATTCCTGTTTTATGCTGGATTTTTTTCTGAGGTTGATAGTTGTCGTGTGCAAATGGTATGGTTCTGTTTTCAACAATTAGTTCACAAATATCCCTAGGTTAAGCTAGGAAAGCATTATTTGTATTTATTTTTACACCTTTTATGCAATATCTCATTCTCATGATACGGTTGTGCATTGAATTGCATTTACTCAAAGAGGAAAAAAAGAACACATATTTAAGTGTATAACCCAGAGGTGTGGTCTCTCACAGTGGATGCATAGACCACATGCAGTAGGTGGCTGTTAGTCACTTATTGTGGTTAAATGTCAAAGTCCCCCACAGGCACCAAAGCTGCCTGATGCACGCAAGTGCACATTAATTTGATTAATGATTAGCCATCAATGAGTCTCTGCAGCTCAGGAAGAGTCTGCGGAAAGTTGTAAAATTCTGTTTGCATCTTTTCCTTTAAAAAAACACCATTGATCCTTTAATCTTAACTCACACAACATGTCTCATTTCATTAAAATAAGGTGACTCTAACATTTTTACACTACAACGTCGGGTCATTGTAGGATAAATCAGCATCCAGTACATCAACACGTTTACATGTCTGCTTTCCAGGAACCGGAAAACATCCTGACAAACATTCTGGCTCTACTGGGAAACTTGGACCTCATAAGTTATCAGAAAGAGCATAACTGTTACCATAGGCCAAAAGTGTCACAATTTATTAAATGAAAAATTTGCTAAAATATTGAACATTAAACACGTAAACTAATAAATGGATTGAATAATTAAAAAAATGTATGTAGTTTTGGACATTAAAATATTATACCCATTTTGAAATCCAACTATCAAAATATTTTATTAGAATTTGATTCCTTTATTTGCTAAGATGTATGATATAATAATTGTAGCATTTATCTATTTACATTTGTGATGCGCCCCATCATGACACATCTGGATATCCTGCCTTGCAACCTAACTGCTGACCAATCAAGTTGTCTATAGCAGTGTTAGTCCCGCCCCGTGACTTTCATAAATAAAACATAAAATTTAAAAAAATCTGGTTTGTTGCAACAGAGGACTATAAAATAGTTTAATGAAATAAACTCAAAAATAAATGTATAAACCTTTAGATGTAATGAATATAGCAATTAATAATTTTTGATATTCAATTATTTGAAAATTTTATATCTCGTTCAAATAATTATAAATAAGGGCGTTTGTATGTATGTTAAGTTTTTGTTGTTTTTTTTTTGTTTGTTTTTACTATAAATATGAATAATTATTTATCCAATTATTAATGAGTTGGATTGTGGAACTTTTGGCTCTTGGAAGGTCACATAATCAACACATAAATCTTTGACAGCTTACCCTCCTTGTTTGTGATCAGATTATGGAATTATATACCGACTTTATCTTTGAGCTCCGTCTGGCTATTTTGTATGAAAAAATCGCCAAGTGGTACAAACACAAAACCTCCTTTTTAATCTGGGTGTAAATTCTCGGGATTACTGAGTCACACTCTATAAATCATCTGCATTCTGATGAATATTTGTTGAGACCCGAAAAGGTCTAATTTTACTGTAACTGATGAAACCAATGATTTTTGTGCGTAGAAAACAGCTATTGTTGAAGTCACATGAATGAACAATAATAAACTGCCATATTTTCACATGGCAATTGTTTTTAAAACATATTCAAATGGGAGATATCGGTTTCTCTGCTGGTGTTTTGAAGTATTCCAAGTGCGTAATGCACCATGCAGCGCACAGCCACCTTTTTGCGCACAGCGCGCATTCATTATAACAGCCTTTTTATTCAACCTACCCTCACGGGGTGCCGCTGGATCCCACGCAGACCACATCTGAACTGAGAAAAAGGGGGTCCAGCACACGATGTACGCCACCACAATCACAAAAGTCATTTTCACGGTGGTTATCTTCGCCTTGGAGATGAGCCTCACGCTGCTCACCCGGGCCAGCGTGTTGCTTTTGCAGGTTTTGGGGGTCAGGCTGATGCACTGTTCGCGTCTTGTTTTCAGCTTAAAGTTTTGCCATATCTTAAAGCTGATCAGACCGTAGCAAATGCTCAGTATGGCCACGGGGATAATGTAGATAGTGAGGCTGATCCATGTAATGTAAGCTTTCGCTCCCCAGGGTTTCACGAAGTCGCCCCAGCAGTCGTACACTCCTGAGCCGACCTCTCTGAGGGAAAAGATGAACATCTGCGGGGTGCTGAAGAGCAGACTGAGGAGCCAAGAAAATATCACATAAAATCGATCTTTTCTTCTGTGCAGAGAGCGGAGAGGCTGACATATGGCCAAACAGCGGTCTACGGACATCAAAACTAGCATGTAAGTGGACGCAAACATCCCGACAACCTGCAGGTATTTTACCAACCTGCACAAAATATCTGGTCCGTAGAACCGAAATGTGATGTCCCAGATAAGTTGAGGGAGGACCTGGAATACAGCCACGACCAGATCGGCGATGCTCAGGTGCTTCATGAAGTAATACATGCGGGACTGGCTGTGTTTGGTGGTGTGGATGGCCAGCAGGACGCACAGGTTCCCTGCGAGCGCCAGGAAGAGCACCAGAGCGAGCACGGCCACCTCCACCTTCGCCACCTCCTCATTCCTCTTCAGGGGGTTCGTTTGATTCAGCCCGCCGGTCCCGTTCAGGAGGCTGGAGTTCCTCCAAGATTCGTTCAGTTGCCAGGTATCACTTTCATTGGAAATAGTTTCCATTGCTGCAGTCTCGTCCACTCTGCAGAAGGACTCGTAGTGGTTTGGTCACCAAAAGAGGGGTCGTGAGCGCCCAAGTCTTCCTTGCGTCCTTACAGGTGCCAAGGCATAATCAAGGTCAGTTCATAATTCCCAGATGGCAAAAGGGTTTTACGTTGTCTCGGACGTCACCCATAGTCTGTAAAAAAAGAGGATGTCAGGGAATATTTTTATTATTCTCCAAACAGAAAAAGAGAATATTTTGTCTAAAGAATAACATCCCGAGAGCAAGACTGAAACTGCAAAACACTAAAACAAAATTATGAAGTATATTAATACAGCTCACCTGCCTGTAATCCACCAAGCAAAAATATTTAGAAATATAGTTTTAGAAAAATAAAGAATGCGGCGTTTACACCCAAAGTCTAAACATAAATGTTAAAACTGGAGATGAAGAAAAGAAACAAGCATCATCTCTGCTGAGAGTCTTCGGAATGGGCAGCAACACAGCGCATGAGCCCGTATTATAAGGTCCCCAGTTCGTCAGGAGCAATAAAAGGTCCTACTTATCACCACCACTTGGTGGCCATGTGCACTTTCACTGATAGGTTCTGCAGCACGAACCATCCTCAGGGAAAGACCCCCAGAGCTGCAGTATATCTAAAAGTATGTGCAACAACTCATATATACACGAATACATGCATTGAAAAAAATTAAATATTTTTGAAAATATTTTCTCATTTACTAATGAGATTTAAAAATTGACACACAAATTAGCCTTTATTCCAGTTAATCTTGCACATTTACTTCAAATAGCCTTCTAATTTGGAATTTTTGTTTTTTTTTTAATGAGTGCTGAGTGTAAAATGTTAGCAGAAAGTTAAGTGGAAGGAAGAAAATGTGGAAAATGTTACACAGGCGACCGTGATAACTGCAACTTTGAGCCAATTGTGAAATTAAGCCTTTTTCAAGAGATTATATCCTTGGACCTTGTGGTACATGGACTTGTTTTTCAGTCGTCTGTCATTTCTGTACTCAGAATTCTGCAGCTATAACCTTCTGTATGAAACATGAAAATGACAATTACATTGTTTCTACTATAGTTCTTTGTTCTTCACAATGTTCATTTAACATGCTTTCACACTTCATCCTTTGAAAGCGTCTCTTTCAGCAAATTGCTGTTTTGGTTTAACCTCCTTTTGGAACGTGTCAGTGACTGTCTGCTGAATATCTCAATACTCCCTCCTATCATTCAGAATTGTAAGATGTTTTTCTTTCTGTTTTAAAATCCTTTTTCCATTGACCAGATGTAATATTCAAATTTTTTGAGAAAAGACATTTTGGGTTTTCAGGAGGTATAAGCTCTATGCTTGTGTGCGTCTGTATCTACTGTATTTATTTCCGGTCACTTCTACATTTCTAAAACTATAATCGCTCAAATGTTAATTGAGAACATTCAAAAACCCGAAAATCTGTAAGTCAGTGTTACTGGATTAAATCAAATACTATCAGTCATGCTTTGAATGTTAATGGATTCAGTGATGTGACATCATCAAGGCACTCCCCTCTTTTGAAGCCGCTCTGGTAATAAATGGATGGATGCATTTGTTGGCACATAAAATATTTGAGTCATAAGCTTGCTCAGGAGAGGCACTAAAAGCACCGGCTACATGTTCCTAGAAAATCACCCTCGGCGCTGTAAACATGTGCTTTTTATTGCCCATATCGAAAGGCATCTCGGAGCGGATGTGCTCGCCTGCTTTGAGCTTTTCTAAAGTCGTATTGATCTTCTGAGAATGTAAACTGTTTAGCATCATGGGAATAGGACAATGCACTTTGTTATTGATTTTACTTTAATGACGCACGAGGGGACAGCTTTTTGTTCAAATAATCTTTTTATAATTAATGTGCTCATAACCAGTTTATCAGTATGGAACCAAAATGACTGAGATCCTGTTCACTTGTCCACAGAGGACATTTGCCTACTTGAATTTATTGGCAGTCTTTTCTGATTCCTATCTTTATGTCCATATGTTTCATTCCAGGAATTTCTCAGCGGTCATTTCTCTTCTCGCTTCCCATCACCATTCAGCCAAGTGTAATTGTGCAATGCTAAAGAGTTCAGTGGTTATTTTTCCAACAATCAAAATGACTTAAAAGTAAAATCAGTGAAATATAAACTGTCTAAATTAAGTGTTTCTTGCTGTCACACAAAGGCAGATCTGTGAAAGTTCTCATGACAGCAACAAACACTGTTTTCACAATCATTTGGAATCTACAGTTAAATCAGAACAAGACACTGAATATGTATGTTTTACTTTCTTTTTTTTTTTTACTGCATATACGCCTTTTCCAGTACTACTTTGTTCACAAATTTATTGACAACATAGGAGACACACTTTGGATAAAGCTCTGCACCACTTTAAACAATCAGTAACATTTGAAGTTCAACTGAGAGCAATTGTTCACTTCGAGGAAAGAATAACAAATAAATGCATAAAATTGACAGATTGTGACAACTAGTTCAACATTTTTGTTCGAAATGACTCAAACTCAAAACTATTGGTTTCTAAGGTATGGCTTAACATTTCTAAGTATCCTTCATTTTGACTGACATGACATAAACAAACGATAATGTTTTAAGTCAACAGAGAATTGTATGTAAGTAATTGATATAATAATGATATCTTTATTTGCAGGTTGAGTTCTTTGCAAAAAGGGCTTCTGCTTCAAGTGAATCATCTTAAATTTAGATGAATTGCTAAATAGCGTGAGATTACGTTTCAAGCTCTTGCTGACAGGTTAAAGAGAGCAGAAAGAGTCAAAGGCTGGATGATTTGAATGCCAAAAGAGACACAGAGACGAAGGGGAGAAAAATATTTCTATTACTGTCAATGTGAGGCCAGTACTTAGTTGTTGCTGCATATTTTATTTTACCAAAAACAATCCTGCATAAATTTAGCAAAATAAAACTGTTGTTTATATTGCTCTGTCATTCATAAGTGGAAAAACTCAAAACAGAATTTCCCTACTTTATTTAATTTTGTTCTCATTTTTCAGTCAAACTTGAGTTTGCTTAGAAACACTTCAATCTGAGATATGTGTACCACTTACATATTCTTTCAAATGTCAAATAAAATATTGTTAATTCTCCATGGATATGATATGTGTGCCAGAGAGCCAACCCCGCTTTTAGGTTTGATTTTGGAAACTGGGCAGACGTCCCAGGATTTTAAAGCAGTGGCAACGGGACTGGAGTTAATTCAGAAAGGCCTTGGAAATTAAAAGAATAATGATGCGTTAAATCAAAATATCTGCCTTTAGAATATGAAATGCGTAATGACCTCCCTGGCTATACTTGCTGAGCCACAAAAGACCAGTCAGTATGTGAGTAATGAAATTCGATGGTCTGAAAAAAACATGATGAGTGAAATTGTCCCAGCATAACAAACGATGCAGAGACCATTTTGCATTGTTAAACATCATTGAGGTTCCACAGAAACTGGTGAATGGATGGACGAGGGTTCAACAGTTTGAAGATGTCGCGGATGATGAATGAAGAGATGAAATGGTGCATTTATAATAAAAAAAACAAGCAAGTCAATTTATTTAATTTAAAGCTTAAATAGGAAAAAGTGTCTTGAATATTTTGTCTAAAGAATAACAACCCGAGAACAAGACTGAAACTGCAAAACACTAAAACAAAATTATGAAGTATATTAAACAGTTTCCAGAAAATTCTGGCATGAAGAAGTTTTTCTTAGATCAAAGCTGTTCATACACCTTGGAAATTTCCAAATTCATAGGATTTTGAAGTACAATGATGTGAAAAAAGTGTTTGGACTCTTTCCTCATTTCATTTTTTGTCACTCTTAAGTATTTCAGAACATTAAATCAATTTAAATATTAGTCAAAGACAACAAGTAAACAGCAATAAAGATGAGATTTGTGCAGTGAATAACTCTTTCTGCTACAAAATTTTTCCACATGAGCTCTGGATCTCTACAGCTCCTGCAGAGTTACCAGGAGCCACTGAGCTTCCTCTCTGTTCTCACAGTCTGGTCTCTCAGTGCAGAAGAAAGGCCATATGTAGGCTTATTGTTGGGTCTCACCTATTTTATTTTGACATAAAGAATTGGACAACCCAACAATGCTTTAAACTTGTTCACTTTTTTATCCTTGGCCATTCTTTTTCTTTTAGGAACATTTTGAAACATCATGCTAGTTTAGCATCTAGTTTAGTTCCAATAAAACTGGAGAATTTGTGGTATAGAAATTGGCATTTGATGCTCTCAACCTCTAAAAGTCTCTCAAAGATGATTGACTCTTTCAGTTCATTACATGTGTATATTTTAAAAACCCGTATTGTCACCAAACTGAGATTACATGGAAAATTACTATCTACCATTTGGATGTGCAGCAATTTTACAACATCCACTCAAGACCAATTTGGACATCCTCTCTCACAAAGGATGTAGCAATTGTAGAGAAAGAGTAAAAAAAAAGGAATTGTGCTGTAATTGTAGTTATTATGCAACATTTGTTTGACAGTTCTATACAAGAGATGTTTGTCTAAACACAATCATTAATCTTTCTGATAGCTCCACAAATGTTTTTGCCTACTTATCTTCATTTTCTCAAACTGAATGCTTGTGGTTAAAATCAGGATGTTCTGCATCTATCAAGACATATAAATACAACGATACGACACAGAACTTACCCATCTCTTAAAGGGAAAAAGAAATACAACATGCTAGTAATGCAAAAACGTTTTAAGACTGGTCTGGTCAAAGACTGGACTGAAGTCCATTTGAAAGTAGGTGGCATGCACTACCACAGGTTTTTCATGCCAAAAAAACTCTCCTATGTGGTTTATTTTAAACAAAGTCATGAAAAAGATAGTTATTACAAACACTTGAGGTCATTACATTTAGAGGATGTTACTTTCTCACAAAGGACCAAGTTGTTTTGGAGTGATTTTTTTCATAATTAAATAAAATTAGCATTTCTTTGACCTGAAACGTTTAAGTTTTGCAGAAAAGCAAAAACAGAAGAAATCAAATGGTTTTTCACAACAGTGCATTATTAAATGAAAGAATAAATTGAATCAAACAGTTATGACTGAATTACTTCATGTTCAGTGCTTAACAAAAAACACAAAAATAGGGTACAGGATAAAGTTTTAAGGTTTTCCATAATTTGGAATATACAATGAGTCTTTAAAGGATAATAGAAAAAACGAGAATGGAAAACAGAAGGCTATTGTTTATAGCAGAAAAAATGAAGTGTACTAAATAATACTCTAAACTTGGCACCTACTCTAAAGACTTGGCATTTTGAAAAAGAGTAGCAAAGTTATTTAATTTACTGATGCTTTTCTTTTTAAAATGACTCACATTAGTGCTACATTTTACAGGTTAAAAATAACAAACAAACAAGACTAATAAAACCAGGATAGAATATTGTCAGTGGATTCAACATATTTATTTTAAATAGCATTGAATGTTATTTCTAGCCTTCAGATGGATAATTGGCTACTGGGGGGATGATGTGTGGTAGAAGCAACAGCAAAGAGTCTCCACTAAAAAACAATAGCAGCTGGAAGAGTGAGAATAGGTTGAAGAGTCTCAATAACCTTAAGCATCATTACTGTAACCAAAACAATGAACACTGATAATTGGCCCTTAAGTCTCATCCTTTCTTTAACTAAGGTATGTTTCTCAGGACTAAATACGCAGCAGCACATTCAAACGTTAAGGTAGAGGAAAGTTTATAAAGAATCCCTGCTGAAGGAGTCAGATTCAAAAGCAAAAAACAAAAAAACAAAGAAACCATTGTAGTTAGAGTGCAGAAACTACAGGAAAGCTAACAGAAGGGTATTGTTGTTTAAACTGTAACAACAGCAATTCTGAGTTATTGTGGGGTAAATATATGTTCTGCACTGATCAAACAACTTGCAAACAGATCAAATGTAAGCATAATTTTTTGAATAGGTTTAAATATTCTGTTACTGTTTTAATTATTTCTTTTGTGTTTCTAAAGGAAATCACTGGATTTAGGTTTAGTGTGTATAATTAAGTAAGAGTTAGTGATAATAAAATAAATGTTGCTTGTGAATATTTGGTATTCTTTCCAAACACGTTGTAATTTCATGTGAAATTATGCTCTACATAGTTTAAAACAAATGTTGACAGGAAACGTTAGTCAGTTTTATGTGTAATTTAAATATGAAGAAGTGTTTTTTTTTTGTTTTTTTTTTACAAGAGACAGTTTTAGGACCTAATTTATTTCTTCTAAAAACTTTCAAGTATTACAGCAAAATTCAAATTAAAACAAAGTTTAAAAGACTCTGCCTCTGGCAGACACAGTGAGTCCAAAAAAAATAGAAACCTTTGGAGGATTATAAAATGAAAAGAGTAACAAGGGATTGTCATGGTTTGCGGTGTGGTGGTGAGGGAGAACGCTGACAGACCCAGGTTAAAGTGATGATGATTTTAATGGAAAAACAAAACCAATACAGCTCAGCAGACCAAATGAGCAGGCAGCACAGTGGATGAGAAGCAAGGCTTGACACTGGTAACAACTGATCAGAAAAACAGAGAGCTGACATCAACACAGGACTTTACAGATCTACTGTGACAACATACTTAGAGACACAAGACAGCTTAGACAACTGACTGCAACTTACGGCATTCAACTAGGATCCAACAAGAGACAGAGACAACAGGTGGGTTTAAATACACAGAGGGCAATCAAGGGAACGAGACACACCTGGGAAGCAAACAAGGGGAGAGAGGCAGGAAATCACAGATACTCACAGAGACAGAACCAAAAATAAACAGAGAAACTCAAATCACTACAGGGATAAGCTGAAAGGCTGAGCTTCTGATATCCAAATAGAAAATGTTAAAGTACGTATGTATTTTATACAGTTTCCTCAGTTCTGAAAATTGTTCTGAAATGTTTTTCTGTCAACTAATAAAAAAAAAAAAAACTGAATAAAAGAAAAATTTCTAAGCTTCGGTGTGTGAAGTGTTGCTTAAGTATTATTTCAGATGATGGGCTAAATGAATGTAAATCTGCACGTGTATTTCCTAGATTGTAGATGTTGGGATAATTTGCTGCGGGTTTCATATGAAACTCGTCCTGTCAGGACAAAAGCTGCAAACGTCTAAGCACATAAGGTATGAGTGTTAAACTGGGGGAAAAATATGTAGGGAAGCAAGCCTCTGTTTGTCATGACAAGGATAAATCCTGATGACAACACTCTGGGAAGTCCAGGTCCTCCATCTTGGTGGTTAGCATAAGCTATCATGGAGTGAAACTAAGGAAGAGCGCAGATGGAAAAAATTATCCTCCTGGATTTTCTGGCATTAGGAATACTGAAGGAGAAAATCAGATTTTAAGGGATTTATATACTACTAAGCCCAGTTCAAGGTGGTGAGAGATGGGAGAAAACTGGACAAAGATCTGCAGACACTTAATATTATGTTTGAAAATGATTCCATGGAAAAGTAAAGTTTGTGGTCAAAAGTGGTTAACAAATAACTATTTGATTTACAGTGCCTTCAAAGATATTCACAGTCCTTAAACTTTTTCATATTTTTTTATGTGTGAACATCAACTTTCAATGCATTTCCTCTTGATTTTAAGTGACAACAAAAGGAGCGTATATCAGGATGTAAAAGGAAGCTGATACATTGTCAGTCTGTTTATGTGGACGGCCATGTCTTGGTGTGTCTTCAGTTTTGTCTTATTCTTTCCATAATGGGATGATGGATTAAACATCTCGGTCCAAAGCTGGAGTTATTTTTATAACCCAGCCCTGCTTCAAAAGTCTTCTCAGCTTTATTCCTCTTCATGACCCTCTCTGTTCGCTGATGCTCTCTAATAAACTTCTGAGGCCTTCAGAGAAAAGCTGAACCGATTTTGAGATTAAATCACATGTCAATTTACTAATTAACTGTCTTCTAAACGAGGGTGAGTCAGTTGGACTTGAATTTATTTAGGGGTATTGAAGTGGGAGAGATCAAATATATACCACACTTTACTCTTTTTTGTAAAAGAAAAAACATTTTTTTAAAAAAGCATATATTGATTTCCTTCCTCGTCTCAGTTATGTCTTACTTTGTGTTGCTGTGTCACATAAAATCAAAATAACAATCGGAGGCTAGTGGTTGCAAATGACAATATGGGAAAATGTTCATGAATTTTGGGTCTAGTTTCCAATATAAATATTGCACTACATTTGAAGTAAGACAATCTTGCAATTATTTTAAGTATTTGTTTCTACAATCACTTTGATATTTTTTAAAATGTAGATTTCATCATAAATAAAATTTATTTTTATTTTCATTATTATTAATATTATTATTATTATTATTATTATTATTAGTAGTAGTAGTAGTAGTAGTAGTAGTAGTAGTAGTAGTAGTAGTAGTAGTAGCATTATAAGTGAAATTATCTATCAATGGAACTAAAACTTTTTCATCAATATTAAGCATTTATTGACTTAAAATGATTTCCATTATCATGCTAAAACGTTACTTGTAAGTTATTTTCTTCCTATTTCAAGTGTTTTTAGATATTTCCATTAGAAACTACACCAAAATACTTGATAATATTTTATGTTTTTGCAGTGTGGGATGTGAATACTTTTCGGTGAAACTGTACCTGCAACTTTTGTTGCTGCGACGTGCGTAATTTAATTAACTTGCGTCATCGTTCTGCAGTACACATGTTGTTTTATTCATCCTTTATCTTTGCCGTTCTAACATGAGAATTTCCCTCTGGGAAATCAATAAAGTTTCATATTTTTATTGTTTGACGTCTTTTGTTAAATTATAAAACACAAGATAAGTTGTTGTCCTGGCAACTAACATGCAGCTTGATGAGAGTGTTTAGGGAGAGTGACAGTGAGATGTTTGTTTAGTCACACAGCTGATATGGCACCAAGACGTCAGCTGCAGGATCAATGCCAGGCACTGGGTTTACAAATAGACGGGGATACTGCATGTAAACACCAGCACAGAGATACTCTGGTGTGCTGAATGCTTGCTGGCTATCATACCCTGCATTATTATTAAAGCGAGGTTAGTCGGGCCTCCGCTTCTCTTTTCACGCTGACAGTAATGCTGCATGGATATCCCCATGATGGATTTCAGCTGCTCAGCAGTTCTCTGTGCCGTTCCCACACATACTGGGCTTTGAGCTGACAGATCTAATTAGAGACAAGGTTCAGGACCGAGTTCTTAATGAAGTGACATGTGAGGGATCTGCACAATAATACTTCTGGCTCATACTGCTTATGTAACGAATTTGCACTTGAGGTTCTCAACATGCTTTTTTTTTTTTTAAACATGGATGATTTGCTGTCATGAGGTGCATTTGGAAATTAAATCAAAATCCACCAAAGGGAAGCTCAACTGGATACAACATGGCAGTGATAGAATAAATGGTGTTGGTAATTCTTAAAATTATAGCCACATGTTTCAAAGGTTTAAGCAATTAAAGTCAAGTCATTAATCACAGCAGGTCCCTGTGTATCTCACCAAAGCATGGAGCTGTAATAATTACAACTCTTTTATATGTTAGATAAGATTGCCTGAGGGGTCATACCAGCGGGTCTTGTTTCCAAAGATAAAACGGTCCTGATTCTTTACAGGAGGGTTTGGATTTCAATTGATTAGTTTTAAATCCCAAGATCTTTCAAGTTCACTTACAAAATTACTAGAGTTTGTTGCTCTTACCATTCAGCATGCATAAGCCAGATAGTCAAGGGCAGCAGTGGTAATGATGTGAGCAGTATATCAGGGTCTCAAAGTAACATTTCTCAGTCTCTTTAGGGAGTCAGGAGCTCGTTAAAAGTTAAATCCCAGGCTTCTGACCATTTTTCCTCATGTTCTGGCCACAGATACATGCATCACAAATTATTTCTCCCTCCATGCTGTTCTTAAATTAAAAAAAATAATGCTGCTTTGCTGAAGTCTGCACCCAAAACGGCACTGGATAGAAGCGCTTAGAGAAGCTTTGAGATCCAGTATTTATGTTTACATTATGCTGACTGAGATAACCTGAGTATCAAAGCTGTCATCAGGTGAGTAGTCAGGTAAACACAGAACAAATTGATGTCACATTGCAGGACTCCTGCACAAATATATTTTATTTATGAGTGCATTCATAGGTAGTGTTTAATTTGAGTTAATTACTGTGTTCGGTGTAAACAATATTAACTGGGAACTGTTCTGTTTAAGGTCTTACATCCTTGCACTCTGTGCTGTTCAAAATGTGAAATGCAAGTTTCACATTTTGTCATTTTAATATTTAGACTGCTGTTTGAAGTAAAGTTTCCTTAAGAGCAAAGATATTGTAGAAAACCTTTGAAAGCTGAAAAACATGATGGAATATATTGAGACAGGGAGATTGCAAGACTACAGTTAGCTATATCTTCTTAATGCTCTTCATTCAGTTTACATTTACAATCCCTTGAGAAAACATTGAACTTTTTCACAATTTGTTGGCATGTACCAGCCAGAAAACCCACCAAAAGCTAGTGCATCACTGATAATGAAAAACATACATAATTATCAAATCTTTTTATAAATAAATATCTGTAAAGTGTGGTGTGTTTTCTATTCCACTGCCTTTACTTTAAATATTCCAAAGAGAAATCCAGTGCAATTGCCTTTAAAATTCAAGAAAATCTATAAAGTGAAGCCACCTGATTTATAATTTAATCTCAACATAAATTCATTAATTGAAAAACTAAACACAACTAACCTCAAAAACTGTAACGTTAATGCCAAAAGATCTGCAAGAAATAAAGAGAAGCTTAACGCTGGTCTTATTATTGCAATGAACAACTTTTGGGGCACCTGAGTTGGATTTCTCCTCCTGGGTGGGAATCGCTTACATTGTATCGTTGACTTTGCATCAATTCCTCTTGCTGGTCATGAGGGATATATCTGAGATCTTTAGCTCTATGCTTTTTTTGTGTGATTGGTGATTAGTGATTTTAGTGACAAGCACTAAAATGAACTTCTGCTCATGGTCCTACTCAACACCAAAGACTGCAAAATCAGGGGTTAATAATCCAATTTAGTTGAAACAAAACATAATCCTCTTAAACGCCACTTATTACCCTATTAGTCAGTCTTCAAGCACCCCATTAAGAGAAAATATGAGGATTATGTTCTTTCTGCATTAGCAGGTAATTTCTTTCATGCCTGAATAGCCGGAGGCCCATTGTACACGACAATTTCACATCACATCACTTAAAAATATTAGCAGTGCAGCCAGAATGAATTGACGAGGCTTGAAAAAGTTATTTTTCAAAGTTTTACAAAAGTCATAGCTGCGTGTAAATGCCCAGGAATAGATATTTATCTGCAGGATACAAAAACCATTAAATCCCCCAAATGTTTCAGTTTTTGGTACAAGTCAGTCTTGGCAAGGTTTTCTGCTTATAGAGGAAGATGCTGTAATTCTCTGCAGATGCTGATGAAATGCAGAGTAAATGTCAAAAGCCTAAGGTAAGCCAACCTGATTTATAATACGTGGGCATAACTTTAAAAGATGTTTATACTTGAGACAGAATTACCTGGCTCAGCTTTCCCCGTATTACATCCGCCTCTCTGCTTCCTTTGTCCTTATTGTACTTTCAAGTGGACATTCTTTGAAATCTCAATTATATTCGTTCCCAGCCTGTGTTCCACAGCAAGCGACCTTTCTCTAAAAACCACCCACAGTGCATTACTCAAGTTGGTCAGTACTCCTGTTTTAGACAGGATGTATTTAAAGTTTGCAGTGAAGAGCAAAAACATAGGATTTTTTTTTTTACATTGCTTGTTACTTTCCACAGATATTAGAAAACGCTGGTCCTTAAAAGAAAGTCAGTAAGCATTTTTATACAACGTATCTCAGTTCCTGTAAGTTGTTCATGTTTTTTTTTTCATTTTGAAACCACAAACTTTAACAGATTGATGTGACTTCAACGAGACAGTCCCACATGAAGCAGTGAACAACTGTACAATTATGTGCATCTAACACCTTTTTTTGTAAAGAAAAAAAACATCTAATTTTCTAATTTATCCTCATTTGCTTTATTACCCCTCAATAATATCCTTTGCTACCAACTGTTTTCAGCAGTCAACTAATTAGTAAACAGAGTCCACCTGTCTGTGATTTAATATCAGCATAAATCAGTTCTGTGAAGGCATCACAGATTTGCACATTAGAGAACAACCGACATGAAGACCAAAGAGCAAAGCAAGGAGGAAGTTATAGAGAAGGGGAAAAAATGTTTTAAAACAATATAAGTTTTGTTCATGTAAAATTGTACTGTATAATCTATCATCCGAAGATTGGAAGAGTACAGGTCAACAGAAAACCTACAAAGACGTGAACATCAACCTGAAGTGACAGGTTGTAGAAGCGAATCACCAATCAAAAGTAGGATCAGAACTTTAATGCCTTATTTTCAATTAAATAATTTAATAGATTTTAATGAGTTAAAAATTTTACTGCAATTAGTCACTTTTTTCTTTTATGTACAGAAGCGCAGAGCAGACTTTTGTATTCAGGTAAAGCTCCCTAACTGTTGAATTGCAATCACGTGAATTCAGGATGTTAGTATTCACACACACCTTTCATACAGTGTAATCCACCTAGGAGACACTCCTCCCACATCAATATATGTCATGCCTCTAGTTCTAGCATCCTCTAGTTTTGCTTTTACAAAACAACAGCGCTGCAATTTCCATTCAGGAGTGTTTAGCCATTTATTAGTCTTTATATTCATTAGGAAAGAATAGCACAAATGTAGATAATTTCTCTTCATGTCTGATAAATGTTCCTCAAAAGTATTCCCATCTCTTGTGGATACAAAAAACAGGAAGTGGGTGAATTAAAGAAAAATATCAACATTGCTGAACAAGCGTATTTTTGCATAAAACAGGGCAACAAATTTGCGACCAATCACACAACACGTGACACAGAGCTTTGTCTAAATAGTTCAACCAAGGCCTGGTATCAAGAAAGTAAGGCGGATGTTTCTCTGCCAACAAAATAATGCAATTTTCATCATGTGTCAATCTGATGACATATGCATGAGCTTTTAATTGGACACACAATTGGCATCTGCAAACAACAGCAATACCCCACTGGGAATTCATCTTTGCATAAAAAATGATCCGACGGGACGCTTGGAAAGATTATCGTTGTGGGAAAAGGAGTTATCCTGTTACCAAAGTTATTCCGATCTAAAGCACCATCTCAGTGCAAAACATCAGCAACAAAAAACAACAGCAAGCACAGACGTCCCCAATGCTGGTGTCAACGTGCACAGACTCTGTTTTTCAAAAGAAGCTACACGAATGCTCAGGGGTTCCTGAAACAACAAAATGTAAATGCTGCTTGTAGTGGGACAATAACACTACAACACACATTGAGACAATGACCTGAAACAGACAATATGAATCAGAAGCAGATTTGGAAATATGTCAGGACAGAAAAGCCATCAAGTGACTATCGGTTTGCCTGGCTCATTCAACCAAGGGTACATGCAGGTTACACTCTCTAGCAGCCAAAAGCAGCAGGAGCATGGTGCCTTTAACCGCAGGTAAGAACGCAGATATTTGTCAGAGCAGAGTTGTGTGTGTACAGAGCCACAGGATGAAAGAAAATTACATGAGCAAAGCATTTATAGGTACTGATAAACTTTGGCTTCAGCCTAATCTTTTTATTGGCTGCCTTAAAACACACTCCTAGGTGTGATTCCACATCATAAACTCTCAGTTGGAAGCTCCTTATAATGTATGGACAGGTCACTTTATTACACTTGTTCAGTTGCATGGCAACAATCCAATGCTTTTAGTCATTTAGATGAGCCGCAGACAACTTCCTGAAGCTCAATCTGAGCAAAGGATGAGTGAGAGGGGGATTATTTAAATGAAACACATAAATTAAACATCCAAGTTAAGACTAAGTCAAATGGATTATTGAATTATAAATATAGTAATAAAATAAGCAATTAAAAAGAAACACAAAATTCAATAACATCTGACTTATTTCACCAGTAGGTCACGTGAGTCCTATTGAGATTAAAAACCTGTTTTTCAAGGGAGACCTGACCAAGAGGCAGCAATGTGATTTTTTTTATATACAGCAAAAAGGTAGATGGATAAAAACAATGCATGACTTTAACTCCAGATGCATGTTTGGTCCCTTTACATTAACAGTTTTGTCAGGCTTGACTTCAGTGGACTGCTGTCCTCGCAGTGTTCAAGAGTACAAGCGCAGGCAGAAGAATCAATTTATTGACTGACATATGTCTAACTCTTCTAACACAGGTGAGTGTGTCCCCTTGCTGGCTGCTTTGGCCCCTTACCGACTGTTTCTCCGGGACTGTGTCCAATTGACATGAAGTCAAAATCCAATTTAGAGACGGGAGACAGTTCGTGGCCTGTCGAGTTGTTGGGAATTTTTGTTATTACTAACTTCTTTTTATTATTATACCTGCTAATTTAATTACTCTTGTTTCAAAAGCAGAAATTAGTGGGTCACATTTTCAAATAATGACATTTTATCTATTTTACAGCTTTTCTGTAGTATCCAGCAACACCTACAATTTGTTTATTTTTGCAATATTGCTATGCTACGGAAAAGAATGAGAAATGGTTCAATTATATTAAAACTAACCTGCATTCACTGATAAAAGTTAGGCACACGGAAACAATATTTCGATTTGGAAGTAATTTGGCACACATGCAGAGCAGTGAGGTGTATGTAAATGGTTCGATTTACCAGGAGCTGCCTCGCTCTGAATAGGCACCAGAGGGCATGAAGTGAAGTGGGAAGATAGTGTTAGCACAGTGATTGTGCACAGTGTTGTAAAAACCCAAATGCCTGTTTTAAGAGAGTGCTGGGAGCAAGACATGGGCTGGTTAAGGTATAACAAGGTGTTTTAAAATGATGATTTTAAATCCCAGCAAACTTTTCATCATACTTTACAATACAACAGAAAAAGTGTCAAGAGTGACCCGAGGTTTCTCTGGCTGTAAGAAGCAGAATAAAACAACACTTTCCCTGTTGCAGACTATTGAGTAGCTGACTGATGCTACTCTTCACTTGTTTACAAACAGAAAAATGTGGCTGTTAGCAAACTAGAAGAGAACAAATCATTACTTCTGGTAAAGGGTTAGTTTAAAGTTTCTGAAGTGAGGTTCTGTGGAGTAATTGTCTGTTGTAGTTCACTCCAATGTATTAGAAAGAGATGGTGGTGGAATAGATGAATGAGAAATTTGCCATATGAGCTCATTGCGAGTTTGCCATACCAGCTACGCATACCTGGAGCACAAAATAGCAACTCTGTGTCGGGGTTTGTCTGTGGTGACTGGAACCAGAGCAACATGTGTACCCTGACGTTCCCACGGTTTCCAAACTGTAGCCTTGATTGCTCAATATCATTCACCCACCTTCATGCAAACATTCACTATGGAGCATGACTGTAAAACAAACTTACACTCGGTTCATAAAAGCTGGCAATGTCAAAGGGAAGTGAAAGGGGGACAAATACCACAGTTAAATAACTTTAAACAAAAAAAAAACAACTTTAAAATCTAAGAAAGTGCATTTGAAAATGATAGGAAGAAAAACTGTTAGCAGAGTCTGCTTCAGCTGGTTGGGATTTTTGTTTCTGCTCCAGACAAAATGAGCATGGTTGTATTCATTTGCTGTTAAGTCTGAACGCAAACGCTAAGCACACTGGAGACTCGAATTACAGGCAGCACTTAAGCATTTTCCGCAATTTCCTAATAATGGAAACATTCTCTTCACCTGGAAGAGAACCAGAAGCTTTCCTTCTGCACTAAGGGCATGAACGTCATATAGTGTTCACAGATGTGCCACGAGACCTCCAGTTGCCCGCTGTCGTTTCAAAGCATTTTTTCATCTTAAAAACAAATGGAAAAAGAGTCTGTTTTGAAAACCATTATATTTACAGGATTTTTTTTTTTTTTTCAAATAAAGACAAATGCAAAACACAAGAAAATTAAACTGAGTATCTCTGTGCCACTGCATACAAAAAGAACTGAACAAAAAACAATAAAACCATAAACTGCACCCAGAGTTTTAAGAAAGGTGTAAGACGTATGGATGTCATAATTTCATGCCACATAGTTGTAAAATCCCTTAAAACACAGCAGAGAATAAGGTTGTAAAACATGTAGTGAATAAAATAGATAAATGTTCAGTAATTAAACACTATACGCAAAAGTATTAATCAGTATGACGTCATTCATGATTTTGGCCATAATTTTACATCCCTTTTGGCGTTCATGTCACAATAATCATCTGCTCAGCAACAAGTTACAAGTAATTTACTGGTATTTCACATATCAAAAACATGAAACAAAATTGAGTTTCTTTTGTCTGGAATATGTCAGCGACATAGAATATCAAGTTAAATGTACAGTTTATTGCACAATTATTCATATTCTTCACAAGTTCAAACATCAATGTGGTTTATTAGGATTTTGATGTGATTTAAATAAAAGTAGTGGATTATTATGTAGTAAAAAAGACAAAATATGTGGTTTTAAAAAGATTTCACAACTGATAAAGTGAAGAGTGATGTGCAGTAATATTCAGTCCTTTAGATTGTTAACTCTATCTGGCTGCACCTCCATCTGCAGCTCTTTTGTGGTATGTCTCTACCAGCTCTACAAATGGAGGAAGCATTTATTTACTATTCTTTGCAAAGTAGCTGAATGTCAAGGTGAGAACATCCTTCAAGATCATTTTTCCAGATTTTACCTTCAACTCATCAGGTGGCACAATAGTGTTTCAATGTATGACTGACCTCAGTCCACTGAAATGCGTTTTTATTTTATAAGCTGAATATTAATGCAAACATGTTGAGCCAACTTCTAATAAGAGGAGAGGGTTGGACACAGCACCACTGAGTCAATATTCACCAATGTTTACTTTCTTTTTTTGTCATCTCTTCTTTGGCAAATCACAAAATGGGTCAATGCAAACAGTTTACACTTCAAAACTGCTATATTTTCCCTCAGAGTTTGATTTTTTCACTTGGTTGTAGTTGGTTTATCAAATTATGCAGTCTGTGCTCCCTTATCAGGCACAGTTATTGAGCATTTCAGTTGCTATGTATTTTAAAAGATTGCAAAAGTTGTCTTCATAGTTGTTGCATGGTCTTAACCAAATAAGACCATGCAACAACATAAAGTTTGACCCTGGGAAACTTTATGGTGTTGAGATTACTCAATCTCTTACAACTAAGAGATTAGTTTTCTCTTAATTGAGAAGAAAATCTAGTGAAGAATCTGAAGTCTTGACGGCTTCGCTTTTGTGGCTCCAGTTGTTTTATGCTGACGGATGTCCTCTGATTCTTCCACCCCCCAGTGGAACATGGAGCAGCAGCTGGATTTAATTTTATATTTTGCATAATTTCCTGTCTGATCCATGCTAAGTATGATTACAAATGATGTGCAGCGTCTGCCTCAGCTGCATTGAACATGAATCACTGAGCCAATTGATACTGTTGCCAGTAATTTACAATCAAGCAATTTACAAGCAACACACGCTAAAAGGAAGATGAAGCTGCAAGGAAATCACAGATGGCAATGAATGTAAAGGCCATGACAAAAAATTTCCTCCCCTTCACTTATATGACTAAAACTTCTTTGATCTTGCTACAATTTAATAGCTACAAGAGACTTGGTAACATTTCACTTCAACTATGTAGTCCCATCCTAAGCTTATTATCTCTTGATAATGGTTTCTTGCTAAAGTATCTAAATGAATAACACTTCGCTGTTTTAATAGTTTTGAACTAATCAAGTCAAGACCATGTGAAAGAAAGCAAAACAAGTAACACAGTCTACATCAAATAATGAAATATAATCACAAAAATTAACGGAGAATAAAATCAGTATTTTGTAAAATTACTACGTATTAATAAGCCGGGCAACACAGTTTGTTTCTGAAGTACAACAGCTCTTGTGAACATCTTTACACATTATTTTTCTACTAAAGGTCCTGTTTGGTGCAGATGCTGTTCAAACATGTACATCTTGCTACCAGAATATGTCGGTCAGCAGTAACTTCATTACTACAGGAACCCCCGTAATCTGAACACTCCATCTTGCCCTAAGCATTTATTTATAAGCGAAATAAAAATCCACAGTCCAAGACATTTATGTGGCCGTAAACTTGTCAGGACTTACAGTAATGTGATTCCTGTTGCTTGTGGGACCACCCAAATAAGTCGGAGCAGCGAAGATTACCCACAGGACTTAAAATCCTAGTTTCTGACAACAGGAAATTCTCAGTTAGTCAGTGCATTCACATGCAAGTATTGTCCATTTCTTTGTTGTTTATGTACTTTTGAAAAGAGATCATATATAATGTGTTGTACTAACTTTCCCTTGCTGAAAAATAAAGCCACTTTGAAAGTGCCAAAAAGGTTTTTCTAGAATCGTCCCCTCAGGTTGGCTCCAAAAATAAGTCAGTCCTCCTGGAATTTCTCAGTGTTTTTATTTCAAACTTCAAACACATTTGATAGTGAGAAATGCTGGGCTTCAACACAAACCCATTTTTATTAGTTGGTGTCTAAGTGGATTTGTCCATCTTTTTGTCATTCGTTGATCAGATAAAGAGAAAAATATTAAAATTCTTCCCATCTCCATAAGAATAACAGGAGCGTAGCCAGAGGGGTGGCCAGGACAGTGTTGGGCACCTCTGTCCCTCTCTGTCACTACGCCTATCTTTGAAAGATAACAGATTAGACTAAATATTGAAGGCAGAGGGCACAGTGATGGTGCAGGGGTAAACCGACTACTGCCAAATAAAGGCCACAATAGCTGGAACAAAACAAAGAACTGAAGACAGATGATTTATGTTCGGTGTGTTTGTTCATGTTCAAGTCGATGAGTAATAATAAAATGTGCACCAGTGCGGTCTGTTTTGGGGAGTGCAATCTTTGGCTGATCGCACAAATCCCAATTTTGTAGTCTGCAAGCTTTCTGCAAACAGGAAGAGCAGCAAGAGAGAGTCAGAAAGCATGTTTATTTGTACTAGTATATTCATAGATGAATAAAAACCCAGAGGGAATTGTTATTATTAAATATTTGAAGATCTGATAGACTTATAAAACAGCTAAAATGTTACTTCAATGAGGTTAATCTTTGTTGTTATACCAAACTGCATTCTAAGCACCTTTTTACAGCTTGACATCTAGCTGAACTTCCTATTAGGAAACACAGAACTTATTTGAAATAAATAAATGAAATAAATTAAAACCATGAATCAGCAAAAATATATTTTCACAATATTTCAATTTCACAAAAAAATACAAATTTGGCAACCTTTGTTTATATTGAACAATTGAAAACACTAAGATCTAATTCATTCACACAATTATTTAAAAAAAACTCTAAACGTGTTGTGAATATGTATCAGAAATACTATATCAAAAGTGTAACTATAAGAAGGGGCTTTCAGCAATTTTCTGATGTATATCTGTCTCTCATGTATGACACAGACCTCTAAGCTATAACAGGTTGTTCATTTACTAGAGGACAGTAAGGTCAAGACATTCCACTTGAGCTCGCTAAGATGGAGAAGGAAAGGTCATTTCTAAGCAATCATTGTGTCTCCGTGCTGCTTGCAGCGTCAAGCTATGTGACAGGAGGGTGTTGCCATCCATATGAAAAGTGTTAAGCAGCAGGAGCAGCTCTGCACACAGACCTGAATCTAATCAGAACCATTACACCTTATCAGTTTATTAACAGGATGATAAGAGGATAAAAGCGATCATCTCCAAAACAAAAAAAAAAAACAAAAGACAATCAAGCTTTCAAACCGCAGCCTGTCTTTATATATAGTCTCCATAATAAACATGCATGAGGATGGTGGCTGGTTGGAAATGTTCTGTCTGCCATTACCCTAAGCATATTTGTCTTGCGGACTTTATTTGGAATAGTTCACACCTGGGAGGGAAAATAATTTGCAAGAAGTGTAATGTTGAGTCCTAATTAGCTCCACGGAGGGAAAGCTGTGCACTATGGAGAGCTGATGGTGTGGCCTGACAGGATTTTATATGAAAGCATAAGTCTGAATTGACAGTAGATGTTTAAATTTAAAGGATAGCCTACTGTATTTCTTTCAACCACTGGCATGTCTTTGTATTAATTGTAATATTTGAATACTGGAAACTTTTTATTGCTTGCTACGACCAATAACAGTGTGCAAAATTCATAGAAGTCTATTCAGTCTTAATAAATATTTAGAAAAATGCTTGCTGCTGAACCACTTGGTGTTGCATTGATCTTTTTTTTTAATGGTTGCTACATTTTAAAGTTTTTCACCGTTTGAAAAACATCCAGTTAAGTTCCTTTGTTGGGATTCTTTGTGTGAGGTGCCTATTCATTTCCTGTTCATTTTTTTTTTCCACTTCTACATTTTCCAACCTTTCTATGGTGTATTCTGTTCCTCTAATGTGTTCACTGCTGAGATACACCCCAACATCCTCTTCAGCTCTTCTCAGAACAAAGGAGGTACAGAAAATGGATGAATAAAAAAACGTTTGTGTAAAAAATCTGGTTTTACTCAGTTTAATGTATCTCTCAACTGAACACTTGCCAAACAACTCCTTAAAATTCAAAGGTTTTTGACAAATGCATTGACATAAATGGCTATACTGAATCAGCTGCTCAAAATACAATGTGGCTTTCTAAACAAGGAAGTTAACAAGTGGGAGACTGATGTGTATCTCTGTAAGTAAAGGTTTCAAACAGAACTGCAAACCTCACTGAATAGGTTTGGGAAATATTTTTTCTTTCAAGTGTTTACTTCAGAATAAAGTTACTCAAATCTTTAATCTAATTAGCATTCATTGTCTCAAATTCAGCCTGACAAGCATCAACTTTTAAGCTTGTAAATGTTTCCTGAATGGAATGGCAAATAGCAACCAGCCATACCTGCAACTTTATCTTTATTTTCAATGAGCGTCTTGGTTCAGAGGCTCCCCTGAGCTGGGAAAAATTGCAGAGCACAAGTCAGACAGTAAATTGCCCATGTTGTTGATCCAGAAATCCCACAGCCTTGCAACATAATTGAAATGTTACAGTCAATCAGATGTATGCTGAAATGGGTCTGACTAAACTTTGTTCCTCTTGTTTTTTTTATGTTTTGTTTTGGGTTTTTTTGAATGAAGTGACCCAGAAGTATCCAAGCGACGGCTACGATGGCAGAAATGTCCTTGGGGAGTTTCTGTTATCTCCTCTCAGGAAATACAGTGGACTACTCTTTGTTGGGAAAATCTGATCATGTTCTGTGCTGCAAATACACTTAATAATCTTGTTTCCCACCAATACAGCTCACTGAAGAAAATACACAAATAAGATACACTTATTTGTGTATTTTCTTAATTGAATCGACAAGGATCTGCTTTAGTGATACACAGCAGTGGCAAAAATAAAGTCCATCTTCTATTAGTTATAGGGTGGGTGATCTGGTCTTTATTAGGTTATGCAAAGATTTCAATCAGATACTCAATAGCTTTAGAATCTATTCTTTCTTATTTTAGCATTTTTGATTTCACTTCTGGCACTGAAAAGATTCTCTCCTTAGAATAATTAATCTAGTACAAGGTCCATCTCTGTTCTGGTTTCCTTTGAGTAATACTAAAAAAAAAATAAAATTAATGTTGCTTTTAGACACAGAAGCCCTAAAAGTCAATATGAAACCCACCTGTGGAAGGTCATTCATTTGATGTATTACACAGACTTAGGGAGACTAATTTACACCCAATTATCTTTGCAGGATGGCAGGGGCCTGGGGCTGATCTCCAGCAGTCACTGGGTGAGAGGACAGGCTTACTCTCGAAACATAGTCCATCACAGGGCAACACAGAGACACAGAGACACAGGACAACTGACTATGCATAAAAATACACATCTGTGGGGAATTTAAATAGGTCAATTATCCAAATGCACATCGTTGTATTGTGAGAGGAAGCCGGAGTGACTGGAGAGAATCTACAAATGTATGGAAAGGCCATGCGAGCTCCATACTGAAATACCCAAGGGCCTAGGAAGTGCAATAGTGTTAAGAACGGCAGCATATTCAGCCCATCTCCAGTTCAGTCCAAGATGATTCAGTTCAGTTCTGTTTAATTCAGATGGTTAAAAATAAATAAGATTTTCAAATTACTTTTTTGTGCCAATTTCCAGCAAATGCCATCTTTACATCTGTTACTAATTAATTCATTACAATACATTAAAACTATTTGTTGAGATTTAGTCCTGAACAATCAAAATTATTGTACAAGCCAATCAAATCGGCCACATCATCAAAACTCAGGAACAAAGTAACTGAAATTATCAAAAATGGGTCATCTAATCAGCATTGAAAATGAAATTTTGCCGACAGTTTTAGCTGGACGCTGCAGTTGTTTGAGAATCCTGCAGGCGGTCAGCAGCTGGTTTGCTTTGGTCCTGTTTGCTGTACAATAAACCTCAGTGGACTGAAATAAAAAAAAAAGTGAAACCTCTTGTAAATGCATGTTCCACTTAAAAACAGCATATTGCAAAACAAAAATGCCTTTAAAAATAAAATCAACTGTGGTCATATTTTTAAATTACTTCCCCCACAGCTGACTTATTAGTAGAGTTGCAGTCTGGCAGCCACTTCCATCATTACATCAGATAATTATATCCTCTTCATCCAGCAGAGGGTTACGAGGGGCCCAGAGCCAACCCCTGCTTACATTTATTTCCAGTCCATCACAAGCTGACGCATGCAGGGAGCATGGAGGTTTCACAAATAAAAGCTCAATGCAACAGTGATAGCCACAGCACCACAATGTGTGACCACAGCGGTGCCAGTAAAAGCAAAATAAGTGAGAACTTTCTTCTTTAAGACCAGTTTATTCCTGCTGTGAAAGCAAACAGAAAAAAAGAGGAATGAGAATAGATTCTTGGACGCAGACTTGTTTTTTTATCGTGTTCAAAAAGACTAAATGATGAGCAGCGGAAGGCAATACAGCAGTGGTTTCTGCTTCCCACTGGCATACATTATATATTCACTGCTCTAATTTGGTTCTATATTAATGGTTCGATATTAATTTCAGTACTTGCAAACTATTTTAATATTTTGTCATGTTACAACTAAAATCTATCTTATCTGGCTTTTTTAAATGATAGAATAACATCATAGATTTTGAAGTGGAAGGAAATTAATATATAGTTTATATATACAGATTTCCAAATTTACTAGGAGTCAAAATCGAAAAAGTGTGGTGTTCATTTCTATCCCGTTACTATGATAAACCTAAACAATTTCCAATGCAATTAAATGCCTTCAGCTTTCACATAATTAGTACACAGGATCTAAATATCTGTAATTTAAATCTCATTTTACAGGTTTATTGGAGAAAATCTGTGAACATCATGAAAACCCCATCATGAAACCTGCAGATAAACCAGATGTATTATGAATAAAGTGGGTGAAGGCAGCATCATGGTGTAGGAATATTTTTCAACAGGAGTAACAGGAAAGCAAGTCAGAGTTCTTGGGAAGACAGGTAACTAAGGACAGCTGTAATCATTATGGGGTGGCTCCCATGTGACCAACCTGATGCAGGTAATAGGTTGACAACATGAACACTGTGTGCTGTCTCCAAGGAAGCATTTCATTTGCAAGCGATTGGAGTAATTAGATGCACTGTTCTGAACATATGAACACACAGTGCATGTTTTTTTTGTTTGTTTGTTTGTTTGTTTTTTTGCTCCAATTATATTATCCCTTTTATCGTCCCCTTGACAACTGGAAGTGTTGTGATCTTGGCTCTATTAAAAACATTTCACACTCCAGCCATTTCATGCCCTGAAACAGATCATTCAGGGACACATTATAGGGAGAGACAGCTGAGGATTTATGGAAATGGCACTGCATGAGTTAATCAAATCAAACTAGTCAAAATGTCAAAAAGCTGAAAAACACAAGAATTCAGTTATGAAACTCATAACCTTTCAGAGCTTCCATTCGCCACCTGTTGCAAAATGTCTGACAAGCCTTCCTTTATTTTGTTTGTCAAAATCCACCTGAAGTCAAGTTAATGCTCCCTGAAGTTTTATTGCAAGATAAATCTGTCAGCATCCTTCATGGCCTCTTAAGCACAGATCTGTTTTGCACCCTGCTGAGCATTAAATAAACAGCAAGAAATGGCAGAAAAAAAAACACACTATTGCATGAGGCATTGTGCCAGCTGAGGATAGCGAATAAAATTCAGCCCTCTGGAGGGACAGCTACATGTCTTTCCACAGTAAAGTTGCTTCTGTGTTGGAAGTAAAGGGACACATCACAAGGCGCAGCATGCCTCTCCTCAGGTTTATCCCCATAATAATGCCAGGGACCAGGATTACACTGCAGTGGTCTTAGGGAAAAACAACTAGAGGGGCTGATGGAATATAAGAACCTCTAAAAGCAACGGTTTCAAGCTGTTTAACAAGACAGGATATGAAAAGTGACAGTTTTAAAATGTGAATATTTTTAAAGCTTTTTTTTTTTGACAAGTAAACAATACAGACGAGACACTAGTGGTGCTGCAAGGAGCTTCAAACTGCGGTTTAGACACTTCTGAACAAATTTCTCTGCAAACTAAACAACATCAAATCCTTCACAACATCATTAAAATATATTTTTTGGAGATTAGCAACTGATGGCTTTGATATATGTATCTCAATTGGAAAACAATGTGAAAGCCCATTGTTGTGTTTCAAATCGGTTCCAGAGATGAGCAAAAAAAAAAAAAAAAAAAAAAAAAAAAAGCACAGCAGTGCCTGCAAATTACCTGGGCTGCAGCACCTGCAGTGCTGGACAGTGTGCAGCCTGGTGGTTGGAGAAAGCCATCAAATAACAAAGACTCCACACTGTGCCTCTGTGAAGTGAACTTTGAGAAGAGGATTCTAGGCTTTTTGCTGTAGTTGGCTAACATTTTCTCCTCACGTTTTGCTTAAATCCCTATTATAACGCTTCCTATGCTTTCACTGACTGCACACTTGAACTTTGTTTTAAATGAACTACTAGTAGTTGCTGCAGCAACTACTAACATGGAAATGTCATGAACATATTTTAAGTATTGCTATAAAATCATTTAATTAATTTGTAGGGTTAATTATTGGTGGATGTTCCTAATTCACCCAGGATCAAAGTTTAGCCTACAGGTTCAAACGTATGCATATATTCACACTAATTTCTGAGTAAATGTGTAGCAGAGAAAGCATCACCCTCAGAATAAAGGAAATTGGTTAGGATGATGAAAAACTATCAAGATATCAGCATATCAAAACTGAAACATGCTGAAGCATGAGTGTCAATGTGGAGTGGGCAGCAGATTTAGCATAAAAATGTCCAGAGAGGCTGCTGATCAAAACCATTTTTTACAGTTAAAAGTTGCTTTAACACTGAGTTAATTTTCTGAAAGAACTTGTCCCTTCATTTTTGTAGTTTTGTTTTAATAAGACAACTGTTTGTCTACTTTCTCCTGACGCGAGTCTGAGGGAGCTGATACAACAGTTTTACTGTTATTGTTTTACAACTAAATGTGTGTTAATGTGTTGCTATCGTAAATTACATTTGTTTTACTTTAAATTGCAATTCAAGATAACTTTTGCCAATAAGTTACTTCTGGGGAAAGCCACATGGTAAAAACTTCAACATAATAAGGAGTTCCAACATTATAACAATCCCAAACACAAATAAAATCTGGTTGCAAGCATGGATATCGTAGTATAACATTAAGTTTCTTAAAGGGTCCTGACCTCCTCCCAATGAAAAGAAAAATGCTATGCTCAAAGACAGGTCTGTGCCCAGACACCAAGCAATTTCAATTAACCTTTGAGCTACATTTATGCTAATTTATTATTTGTTATCAGGTTTGGTGAATACAAAATACATATAGGAAAGTCAAATTTCAACAGAAGAACTGCATGTCACAGTTTCTGGTATGTCAAATTCTCTTTAAAAATAAAATATAAAGAACACATGACTGCACATCTCAAAAAGTGGCTTTATTACAATTCTTAGCAGTAAAACAGCTGAAAACTGGCTAAAACAGTTGCAAATACATGCGAGTTAGTTAAAATAGGTAAGCTATAACGTTATCAGGCATTGTTATATCAATGAATGAGTAATTTAAGTTTTCAGCAATAAGATTCTACAAACCTAATTTTTGCTGTCTTCACTTTGTTTCCTGTAGATTCTCTTTTTGTACAGCTATAGATGTCACTGTGACGTTGGATGCTAATCCCATTACCACCGGCAATGGGGGCTCTTTCCCCTGAGAGCATACAAGGCCAGTCTCCTGTGATTTTCAATTTCCTGCTGAGCTCCTCAATATTTACTTTCGTCTAACCTCTATTTCAACATAACCTTTGCATAATACCAGACAAAACACTAAAAAGATGTTCTAGCCAGAAGAAAAGAAATAAAACATTTAGGATGAATGGCATGAGGGCGACAAAAAGAATGACACAAGTGAAAAATGATCTGTTACACTCAAGAAACAGCTACAAATTTCTCACGAAATGTCTTTGAAATCAGGACTTTGATGAAATAGAAAGAAAGAGAAAGTCCACATTTATAGGGTGATATAAATTCATTTCTGTCTTGCATGCAGTGAGCTGAAGGTGAGAGTCGTCAGGAAGTGCATCTGATGTGATTTGTAATAATGGGATACTTTCTAGAGTGACCAAAGGGAACATTAAACCTTGATTCTCAGAAAAACACTCAGAATAAAATATAGGCTGTAATAGCCATTTCTTTTTAACCACTTGTTAGTCTTTTGAATTTAAATTGCAGTCCAGGCAAGATGTTTTAAGTTGCATTCGACCAGATTACAATATTCAGAAGCCCAAAAGAACCGAACAGATGGCAGATAAAGCTTGTGTAGAGAATAAAAGCAATCATTTTGTTTTCTGGGCTTGGTTTTCACAAAACCGTCCAAATGGATTTGTGAGAACTGATTGTAATTTGGTAAGCTGTGTGTGCAGGTTTGAAAACAGACTTTATTTTATTAGAGAGCAACGAGCGAAGCAGGTTTAGCAGCCAAAGACAAACAGATTCTTTCTTTCTGGAAAGAAACATAATTACTTTCAGTCAGAAAAGAACACAAGGAGACATTCACTAATTATTAAAATAAGTTGCTTCCTGAGATTTAGAAATCACTTCAATGATGAGTTTCAGGAGATTTTATTTTGATTGTGTTTGAAAATCACATTTTTTGCTGAAGTGGCAGGTTTTGCCAGGGAAACAGAAGGTGAAACAGCACCAGCTGTAAAATAACGAGCAACTTTACGCCTAATCATTACAATGTCACCAAAGTTATCTCAGATATTATTGATCATCTGTTCATATAACACTAAGTTAAGAAGCTTCTTCTCAAGTGCTGCCCTTCTTTGACAATCCCAAAGCACTTTAAGGCAGCTATGCACTTCTGCAGCTCAAAGCACAACTTGTCTAGAAATGTAGCTTTCATTATGTCATTATCTTTCTGTTTATGCAGTGGCATGAAATCTGTTTTATAGGTATGGTTTGTTATATAACTATTGACCCCAGAATTGAGAATACAGGAGCTCCAATCATCAATCAGAAATGTTCGATTTCTTCAGCAGATTAAAACTGAAACTTTGTATCTAAAATGTTGCATCAAATGAATGTGTCAAAATAAAAACTCCTAGTTTTACTTTCTGTAACTGCCTCAGATCTGACTAAATTGATAAATATGTTAACGTTGGTAAAAGTAGTGTAGGGTAAAGTTTTTCTTTTAATTCAAAAAAGATTGTGACTAATATATTTGCGCTTGTAACGTAACTTAAGCATGTTCTCACATTTCAGTCTGCATTTTTTAAATCAAAATACTCCTGAATAGAAATTACCAATCAAATTCCAAAGTAGCTAAGTATAAATTCATCTTAAACATATAGAAATTCTATTTTTGAACCAAAAATAACCTTAGAACAGAATAATTCACTGGGTTACACCGAGAGTAGAAAGAAAATGTAATCCTAATTAAGCAATGTTTAGGTCAAAAATCTATATTTATACAAAGTAATTGGGAGCAAATACCTGTACAAGATTCTATATTAACAAGATATCATCACCGATTAGCCATGCAAACTCTTTACAGAAACAGAAGACAAACAATGTTTCAAGCACAAAAATCAAACTAAAGATTTTCTTGGCTGATAAATCCACATCTCACAAATAATAAAATCACCAGGCTGTTGTGAACTGGAGACCCAGCTCTTCCTCCAGTTAACCTTCTTTATGGGCTCTTATCTCCCACTCTGTGAGATAAGACCACAGGAATTTAACACAGCAGACACAGCGCGCGGCTGCCTCACTGCCTTCTATGGTTATCTTCACACCAACTCCAACATCAGGCTCAACTGGCCTACAAGAGCTTTGGCCTCAGGCAAATGAAATACTACGCGTTCATTTTCCCACCATATATGACAACTGAATGAATCATGAAGTAACTTTTTCACAGCTGATGAGTGAGAGACAGAGGACTCCAGCAGCCATTCCTCGTGACATCACGGTGTTGCTAAGAAACATCTCTGAATATAGATAAAATAAGCTGACCTTCATCATATCTAAAACTACAGATTTTAAATCACTCATGCAGTACTGCAGGAAAAATACATATGTTGTGTATAGGTAGGTGTAGTACATAAAGAAACAAATTTTTATTGTCAGAGTTTGTGCACTGTCAAAATGCTAAAATTAGTTTACCTTGGCATAATAGCTGAAATTAAAATAAAAGAGGATACAGGGAAAACGGTGTACTAATCAACAGAGAATGAAATTATGAGGCTGCTGGAGATCACTAGCTGTGGTACAAATTGCAAATTTGTCATGTTCCCCCTCAGGCGTTGGAGACGGGAAGAGTATATTTTGTTTATTTCATTTTCAATGCTAATTCAAATTTGTGTTGTGCAAGTCTTACTTTTATCTCTTATTTGCCACCAGCTCACGGCCAAGGCAAAGTGTCCTTTAATATATGCTGTAAAATTTTATATCAACTATGTCAACACTGTTACAAATATACCATCCAAATGTGTCGATGTTTAGGTTTTTTAATATTTTTTTATGTTTCAGTCACAAACTTCACTCTGTCTGGAGAGAACCATGTTGTTTCGTGGTGGAATGAAACTCATCTATGGTTTAAATATATTTTATCTTTAATCTAGCAGCTGCAGGTCTTTAGACATCCTTCCCTTTTGCTACACATAACAGACCAATCTTTGTAAGATTGACTAAATGTCTGGACAAATGTCTGTCTCGTTTGCTAGGTTTATAGTTTGCAGTGTCTGTCTGACGTGCTGTTAAAACCTTCACGGAAAAGTTGCATTTATATTAAGATAAAATTTTATATAGATGTGGATTATCAGGTGACTTCTGCAAGTCTTCTACTGGTTACAAAAAAGCAAATTCACAACACATATATTATCTATCATTTTTTTAGGATTATTGCCCAGCATAAATTAATATTCTAATAAGGAAGCTACATTTCTAGAATATCTCCTTTAGTTTACTGTTTTTGCTCTGAGGCTGTATTTTTGAAGGATAGCAGAAGTGGTGCAGAGGCATTTAACTTATCTGTGTAATGTGGGCTGAAAGACATTTGTTTTTAATTTTTCAGACAAAAGGTCTCTCAAGTCATTACAGCAAGCTCTTCAAGGACCTATTCTCAATTCTTCAAGTTAAAGAGGCTATTAAAAAGAATTTGGCCTAGTAATTCAGTTTAAAAATCTGAATTAAATGAAGGGCACTCCGTGAGAAGACTTGAATATCCCACAATCAGTAGAGATACAACGCCTTCGCCCAGAGAAAGAACAGATGTTTAACTTGCCTAGGAAGTGTAATTCTGTGATGTCAGTGTTCACAAAAATAACAATAGTTTGTGAAATATCATTAGGAGTTTGAATTTGGCATACAGTAGTTCTGCTCCAACTGCGGCGCTTTCAGCAGGAAGACAGTCATTTAAAATATAATCACGTACCATGTTAAACAAATATGTCTCAGTCAGTCACTCCTCTGAGTCAACACAGCTGTCTAACAATTTCATTCAAAGAAACAAAGCAAAACGTTTGCTTATTTCTTGTTGTGTATCAACAACAAATACACAGTAAAACCTAAAAGTTCCTAATGTTTCAACAGAATGGATGCTGAGCATTAACTTGGCTGTAAATGCAGAAAGGTAATGAGTTCATCTGTTCAAACCTGCACACAGAAGCTGGCATATTAAATGTCTTCATGCTGGTAAGTGTCTCCACTTGGTTTCATGTCACCTAAATAGCAGGTTTTATTACTTTGGGTTGTTGGGTTAATGAGAAATATTTAACAAAAGAAGAAACCTGTTGCCTCTCAAACCTGCAGCAGCAGACTCACAGTCTGATGAG
Organism: Girardinus metallicus; assembly: GCA_903067095.1. Taxonomy (NCBI): domain Eukaryota; kingdom Metazoa; phylum Chordata; class Actinopteri; order Cyprinodontiformes; family Poeciliidae; genus Girardinus; species Girardinus metallicus. Next base: position 22,170 of record CAEGAE010005531.1, on the reverse strand, counting down.
CAAACTGCATATTTGAATCCAGCATCTGTCGGTTGGCTCTGAATCCACATAAACAAACGGATGTCCTTTTTCTCTTTCCTAAGATATAATTATACAAGCTTTCAATTTTTTTCCTTGTGGGATAGTAACTTCAGACTTTTATACAAAGTTGAAAAGGATTATATCCTTGCATTTTTTAAAGGGATCAAAAGTTTTATCTTTTGAGCATCTTGCAGCTGTGTGAATATAAATTAGTTACAGTTATGGTACAAAATGAGTGTTGTTTTTTTTTATCACGTCATTAGGTGACATGCTGTTTCTGAACTCAGAGTTGGAAAACCTTTAGACAGATAAATTATTACTCAGTGTTACCTTAAGAATCCATTATAACTTTTTGCAAAAGTCAAATTTCTCTTCTCAAATAAAAACAATGTATATATATGATCTGTATAAATCATATATTTGGAAAATTAGATATTTGTCTGACTTCTGATGATCTAACAGTTGATTTACTACAGAAAAATGTTATTGAAAACAGCACCTTATAAAAACATTAAGGGTCCTTTACCCCATTTTATAACTATTTGTATGTACTCAGTTTATCTTTGCCTGCTACTAACAAGGGGTTGATCTGAAACATTTAAGTGAGACAAATAAAAAAAAATGCAAATGCTTTGTCACAGCACCATATCAGTACTTACAATTCCTAAGGAACAACAAAGACATTCAGCTGATCTGAATCTTTTACATCTAATTTGTCATTTGTTTCAAGCAATCTACTGACATTGCTTGGTTTTCCTGTGATCAGGGAATCACAGGAAAACCACAGGGGGTGGGTTTTCATTTCTTACCAACTTACTGGAAGTCCTGATTCATTCTGTATTATTGCATCCAATAAGTCATCCTGCTTGCTGAATCCAGAAAACCAAAGCTTGGTTATTGCTCATATTTTGTGGCTTTTGTAGAAAATGACAATAGCACTTGAAAAATCTTCTGTGGTTCATTTATGCGTTTTTTTTTTATGTTGAGTTATATGTCCCTGATTTTTGAGAAAACGAAAATAGCAATCTAACCCTTTAAATGGCTGCAATTAAATCCGTGCTATTTCACTCTTTTCTTATGACTTGCAAAAATTCTATCAATTTAGAAGGTGCAAGTGTGAACAGACAGATAAATCTTTCTAAAATATTAGACACTCCTTAGAAGAAGGTTCCTTCATTTGTTTTATTTCCTTTTAACATAATCCAATTTCAGTTTAACTGAATATTTAAATTCATTATGATCTGTAACTATTTTATGGTGTAGAAGACGAGAATTAAAATTAAAACTAAAAATTGAGGAATATTAATATTATTGCTCCAGGTAAGAATCTATTCTTTACCTATTTAGTGATTGCGACGCATGTAGGTGAAAAGTCTATTTTCTGTCTTACACATGCTTCTGCTTCATGTCACTGTCATGGCTGCTGGGATTTCACCAGAACATTTGATTGCCTTGATTTGAAAGAGGTCTTAGCAGTTTCCTTTTTGTACTGTAAGGAGGAAAATTAATGCAGCAGTACAAATGAAATTGTTATTCATACTGAAAAGGAGGCTTATTATGTAACCAAAGTTCAGTGAAGTTCAGAAGAAAAAACTGATCCAAAGAAAAATGTCGCTTTTCATGTTGATCCGATTTGGTCTGTCTAAAAAGCTTGAACAGCTGACGTAACCAAAAAACTGAAGGGAAATGAAAAATAAATATTGCCTCATTTCTGTGGATTTCAGATGTGGATGCTTGAGAACTGTTTAACATTGACATCAGATCAGAGGAGTTTCAAAAGGTCTCATTTGCATTCATAGCTTAGCATATAGATATGGTAGTTTGGCATTTGTTTTTATACATGTTCTATCAATAGTATTGACTAAATTAACCACTGTATGCAAATGTGCACATTGTTGCAATATACTGAGCAAAATAAAAATGAAATTATCATTTGAAAACTAGCTTGTCCTTCATAAGTTTAGCTGTGTATGGTGTTCAATTTTTATTTTATTGCTGGGCTGCACTGGCAGCTGGTAGCACTGATGGCTTCCATTAAGAAGGTCCTCGGTTTGAATCCTAGCCTGGGGTCTTTGTGCTTTCTGTATTGTCCTATGATGGACTGATGTCCTGTTCCAGTCTTTTGTCCATGGAGACAGGCAGCCCTGCCACTACCCTGCAAGGATAAGTGAATACAGATGATGGAGGGAGTTTTGATTACAACTTTTGATTACAATCAACCTACAATGTCTGATTGCAATTTCATTTGCACATGATAAAGTTAACCTACAGAAGCATCAGTTTTTGTCACAGATCAAAGTGAAATATTGCTTAATTGTGAATTGCTAGGGATATAAAACTTGTATCCCTAGCAATAAAAGTTCTTCAATTTTTATTTTTACAAATACAAATCTGATAAAAGAGTTAATTTGTAATCAAATCTAATAACTGCATATTAATTTTTCTATTAAAATCGCAGTAATGTAGCATTGTTATTATAGTTAGTCTTGTTTTCTATGTTCAGTTTTTTACATTTTGGAACCTTAGGGTGTTCTTAAATATATGCTGCTGTTGCACCTGAATTTTCCCTCTGTGGGACAATAAAGCCCCTTTGTATTCTATCTTTTTTGAAAGGTTCTGCTTCAGCTTGTGTCTCTTAATGGATGGACAAACAGCATGTAATTATGGGATGCCTTTGTGACTAAGAAGCAGCCATCAAATGGTGGCCTTTGATTGCATTGAGTGAAGTTCAAAGGATGCTGCAGCATTATTGTAACTAAATGGGATCTGCATCGTGTGGTACGACTGCTGGTACCGTCCATGTCTACCAGACAGCAAACATATAGGTAGGAGGAAGTGGTCCACTGACCAATCGGTGCAACACTTGTACTCTTGAAAAAAGTAAAAGGAATAAGAAATAAAACCAAAAACATTAGAATGGTCAGAAAACAAGCAAATTGAAATGTTTTGTTAAAAATAAAAATACTTCAAGAAATTGTAGGCAGCAGCACCAAAAAACACCAAACAAATACAAGATTGTCATAATCAAACATTATTGATACAAAGTGTTTTGCTTGTGTTTACAGAGTTTGTGCCAGGGTCTGCAAAATGCCCCAGTCTGCACTTCATAGATTACAAGTCTGCACTGATTAGCCAGCTGATTGGGTTGAAATGGAGGCTTGAATTAGAGACAGATGCTCAGTCTTGTTTTGAGAAAAGCCAAATATGCTACAAGGAAAACATAATGCAAATGTGTTTATGGTGATGTAGATAAATTAGAGACTAAGCCTGCACAATGAACAAGTCCTACAGTTTTTCTTTTCCAAAGAGAAAATACCTCTCTTCAGGTTGGACTTTGGGTCTTAACTATGCTTAGATGTTCAGTTTACTACACATGAAACATAAAGGCAAATTTAAGCTTTTTTTTTTTTTTACTTTTACACCATTTTAAGAAATTAAAAGTGTTTTTTTATTTATTTACATTTGCATATGCTTTCATTTTTATATGAACTTAGCTCTTTGCACTCATGAGACTTCCCCAAAAGTAAAATTATTTACTGTTAAAAATGAATATTGTGCCATTACCAATAAAGTTGTTTTTTTTTTCTCCAGGCAGCCCTTCAGTGTAGTCATTTGGGATTTTATCTCTGTGTTACTGTGAATAATCTTGACCTGACTAAACATTTATTCCATGTTTTATTAAAAACTTAGAAATAATTTTACTTTTGAGAAAAGAAAACGAAAAGTCCTAATTTTGCATTTATTGTGGTTTTTATGACCTTTAAAAGCTTGAGTTAAGCTTGAACCATGTCAAGCCAAGCTCATACAACTACAATAATTACATTTTTATGTTTATATTTATAGCCAGATGACTAACTTGATGTCATATATTTTGGAGTTTGGAGTGTCAGTTTTTTGTCATCTTTAAATTTTTATTTAAACTGTGTGGACTATTTTAAAAACAAGCCTCATTTTATAGGTAATATCTTTAAAAAGGGTCAAACTTTCACATACAAGGTGAAACATGAACATCTTAATGTGGCTCCCGCTCTTAATCCACACACAACCCGAACCATATAAATAATTCAAATTGCTGACAGGTAACAGTAAATGAAAAATAAAATAAAAAATATGGGCCAAAAATTTTCAACAAAAGTTGTGATCAAGCAAAGCTGTCCAACAAATCAGATTTTGATGTGCATTTTGGATCATTGTGCAGCTGGAACAACCAGTTGTGTCAATACTTTTACTGTTGATTTGTAGTTAGAGATTCCTGAGGTACTACTAATTATTCTATTCACGGCGCGAATGTACCAGTGCCAGCGGCAGTGAAACAGTCCCACAGCACATCACTTCCGCTGTACTGAACAAGTGGAACATTGTGTTTAGGTTTTTAATATTTCACTTTGTCACTTCCTGCCATTTGGCTTGCAACTATAAATTTCAGTTTAGCTTGAAGGTGTTCATTTTGGAGCAGGTAGATGTTTTCTAGCTGGAAACCTCCCCATCCACTGCGATCTTAAACTGGTTTCATTGTGGACTCTATCACTGGTGTCCTAATCTATTCTAGTTCATGGGGAACATAAGTGTGGGCGGTTTCTAGTTTACTTTTGGACATCCTGACCAATTTCCTTATATCTGAGGGTGGAAAGTGAGATCAGAGAAGTTTACAACATCATATCTGGATGTTGTAATAGGACAGTTATCAAAAACACAAATCAAATGGCTTTGGACTGGATAAAGCAGGTTAACATTATGCTTTATAGCTCCGAACTCAACCATACCTAACATTTATGGACTTTGCTTTAAACTCTGGCTCAGGCCTGGAAACCAAACAGTTTCACTAATTCTGCCAATAATTGTGATTAAACAAAAACCAGTCAAGATTATAGCAGACACTTGCTTTTTGAATTCTTGTTTTTAGGGTTTTTTTAAAGTTGTGTAATTGTAAAAAAAAGATAAATGACATAAATCATTAAAATTTTCGAAATGGTAACATTTGTCTCCATAATGAGTGGATTTAAACTTCTCTGCAGTAAAAATTCACATAGAGGGGTTCATTGGTATCATAAGAAATATTTTTTTCTTTTCCAAACATTTTTGAAAAAAGTTTAAGGCAGAAATTCCTGTTTTGCTTTAAGCTGTCAAAACGTATGTATATACAGATTTGGACAGTGTGCAATTTGTTGTTTCCAACTATGACATAAAATGATATCTTAGAGGTTTAATTTCAAATTTCAAGCCAAAGTAAACACAGTGCAAAAGATAATAGTCAGCACAACAAAGAAAACATCTACCTCATTCCTAATTCCAGAGGGAAAACATATTCAGGTCCAACTGAAGGAAAAAAAAAAACAACAGTGTCCTTCCTTCTTTCTTAGCTCAAGAAAATTATAAACCCGTAAACCAGGTTTATTAGTGTGCTGAAAGCAGCTGTTTTCTATGAAGATGGGTGGGTTAAAAATGCCTCCACAGCGATCAATTATCACTGCGTTCCTATAAATCTGTTTACTTTTGAACCATAATAAATGGAACATTGACCAACATATTAGATGTGTATTGGCAATTTTAACAATGGCACTTGACAAAAAGTCTGTTACTGGTTTTCAGTGTTAAAGGTATGTTATGTTTATGATGTTTATATGTCGTCATGATGTGAAACACTGAACTTCCTTTTTGCTGAAATATGCAATACAAATTAACTTGACTTATTATCTTAAAGGCTTGTCTGCAGTTGTTACTTTATGGTGTAGCTTAACCCGTTCCCAGGTTACAGGCAATTGCTTTTTCCAGACAGTTCCATATAGATTTGGATTTTACCCCTTCATAATAAACAATGGATTTTGTATGAACTTGCACCATCTTTGTCTGGCTTTTACATTTGTTTGAGGATCTTATACTCTTAGGTGTGACAAACAAACAAAAAAAAAATCACAAAGGGAGCATACTGTTATTCTCACCCGTTTTCAGTCCGAGCTTAAAGAAAGATCTTGCAGATGAGTGAAAGAACACTCTGCTCTGAGGATTAATGATCTCCTGAATCACACTGAATCCTCACCAAGACAAAGATTGGTCACCCTTTCTTTGAAAGTAATGAAGGGGGTCAAGGTTCTCACGAAAAGCTGAAGTTTGAGTGAATATAATGTATGTTTAGATACTGTGGACCAGAGATTTATGAGACTTATGTTGGACGAGTGATAAGATGTCCCCTTCACCAATACCACCCAGACGCAGACAGATAAGGTGACTTTGACACAGATGCACTCTATGGATCTCTCCCAAACAGTGAGCTATGTTGGATTGATGAGATCTCCTCCTGTTTCACAGCTGGTCAAATCGAACCTTTATCAAAAGCAATTTAGTCTCGTCTTGTGGATTTCACCGAAGAGTTACAGTGCGGCTTAAAACGGCAAAGACAAAATGTACCATAGTGCAGGAAGAAACGACTCACTAGCAATAACATTGAAGAGTGTGGGGTTTGTTCCTTGTTCATATTAAGAGTCCACAGATATTTTCGTGTCTGCTTTATCTGAGGAGAATCACAGCAGTCTGATCGGCCATATGCCTGACTGCAGTCTAGCTCTGTTTTCAATCAGGGTCGGCTCCCAGAAGATTTCCTGCCAAATCTCCTGTGCACGCACTCATAAACACTCCCTCCGCTTCTTAAGTGTTTACACTCTGCCTTGTCCTAGCTTGGGTTTCCACAAGCGTTGCGTTTATTAAATTAAACCAACCCTAGTTTCTTCCCGTTCAATAAAAACAATCAATTTCAAAAGGTGCAGATTTGCTGTAAACTTTCAAATTGCAAACGGCATTGAAACTGTGTTCGGCGCAGCTCCTCTGTGGAGTTTTAAAAACATGTGGGAGACCTAGAAGATGAAGGTCAAAGATTAGCAAACAGACTGACATTCAGCAATTCAGTGCAAGAAAAAAAATGGAAATGTGCCTTTTGGAAAAATACTTAGTGTTCCTTCAGTTTTATTTGGGTTTAGGCTGCAATTTACAGTGGTATAAACTATGGATTAAATGGGGGAAGAAAAAGACAACTTCAGTGGAATAAAACTTCACCAGAAACCTTTTTTTCAGAGGAAAAACAGTTGGGAGCAGAAACATCTTATATTTGCATGAGTCTAATCTTTAACCAGTGTTGCGTCGATTTGAAGCAACAAACTAAATCTGTAGCACGTAAAAAGTATTTCCACTTCAAGTACTGTTCCCATAGTTCTCGTTTTGAATAAACAGTGAAATACAAATATTACCTCAATACTGAACACATGACAACAAAATATGATAAAATGTGATAGAATTTATTTCAAAGTAATTACAAAGTAAACCATAACATATGAAAAGGAAGGAAATCTTTGAAATGTGCTAATCCTTTCAAATGAATGAGAACTTCACTAACACTGCTTCTTGGCCCGACCCTTCATGTTTTACGCTGTCGTTTCCCCGTATCGAGTGACATTTCTGCATTGCTGCCTCTGGAGCTCGACGGTCGCTTCTTTGCTGAAGACGCCATTGTGTCTCTGTGAAAGAACACAATCCAAGAGGGACAGGTTATTTTATGTAAAAAAAGACAAAAGTGAAATGATATACAGCACCACAAACTTTAATTGTTTAAAGTTTGTGGTTTTATTTGGGGTTCAGGGTAAATAATCAACGCAAAGTAGTTTAGAAATGTGAAGAAAATAAAAATTATAGTTTTCAAAATGCTTAATGAAAGAAAGAAAACCTTAAAGTATTGTTATTTGTACTTTGTCTTACAGTAAATATTTTGGAGGAACCCCTTTGGTTGCCATTACAGCTTCAATGTGCTTTTGGGCATCTTTGCTTTCAAGACACTAAACTTTCTCCCCAATTTTCTTTGCGAAATAGCTCAGGCTCATTCAGATTGGAGAAAGAATCAGTTTTGAAAAATCAGTTCTCAAACCACAGATTATCAAGCAGTTCTGTCACCATTTTCAATGCAGTTGCATTTAGATCTTTGAACCACCGCATAAAAGCCAGAATATTACAGTTTCACAAATCCCAACCCTAACAATTGATTAAAATAATTCATCAAAATTAACTACGTTTTGCAGCTTTAGCACCAACATTTCATTGATGCAAACCAAATAAATGTACAAAAAAGCACATCGTTTCTTGACGGGACTTTCGACTTTTTAAAATAAATTGTAAAATGTTAGACGGCCTAAACAAGAACAATTTGTTCTATCTCTATAGTGAGGCACGTTTCCTGTTCACTAATTGTGCACCTCAATGAACACTTGCCTCTTAGCCTTTGGACACAATCAGTACCACAAAAGCTCAAGGCAATAGATTTTCTGGTGGCCTTTCTTATCAGTTGTCAGGGTTCAGAACTGTCCTACAGCCTTAATGGCTGTGATTTAAGCTAGCTCAATAAAAAAGGCAGTAACAGACTTTCTAAATTTGTCACTTGCTTTTCTCACATTTTAATCACTTCAGAGAATCAGTTTTTCTCCACAGACAATTACTTTAACCATTGCCTTTTCAATAGTTAAGGTTTAACAAGCATATCAAAGTAATTAGGATGCAAAGCGGATGGACAAGAGGAAGACAAATAAAGGTTTTGCCTTCAGTCTCCCCTATGTTCATTTAGTTAATTAACGCTAAAAGCTCATTTACTTTGATCAAATATAGTACAGGTTCTGCAGACTATTTGACTACAGGAGAAATAAAGGAATATGGAAAACCTGTTCAACAAATGACTCGGCTGCAAAAGACATACAAATTAAGTTTTCTTCAACAACAGATAACTCTCCGTTATGTTTCCTCATACTACCACCTTTTATTTTTAACTGCTTCACATGATTGACATGGGCCTAATCCTGAACATATTTAGCCTGTTTTGTGGATTATGATGCCATGTAACATATGTGGTAATTGTCTGTGGCTTTTGATGCACCACTGTTGCTTGTAATGCATTTATTTTTGGCCTAAAGTGTAAACGTTACCACATGTTACTGCATTAAGGCAGAGCAAGTACATTTTTGCCATGAGCCACAGTTTCATTCATTTCAATCAACAGGTAATGATTAAAGATCGCTTAGAGCTGACGTTTAACATTCTCGCAAAGGGATAGCAAATGGGTGGGCGCCCACTTTCAAAACAATACGGAAATTGGCACATTGCCAAGCAACAACAGAGTCAGCTGGGGGGTATCGTGTCTTTCAAAAGTAGTTCAAGGAAAGGCTTGTGGTAAACTAGTGACAGGCTGATCAATACACATGAAGCAGTGAAGACTGATCTACTCCAATTCACCAGATGAGCTGCTATTGCTCAAACTGCTGAACCAATCAATCAGGTTTATTTCTATAGCACATTTCAGCAACAACGCAGTTCAAAGTGCCTAACATCATGAGTTTTCATATAAAGGTGTCAGAATACAAAGAGCAACACATCTGGTTTCACTCAAACTGGACGCTTTGACTCCCCCGGCCCAAAACACAATGTTTAACACATTTTAGAAATGATCAAAATAAAGTTTCCATATCCGAATAATAATTTTGCTGGTGAATGTAAGTTTTTTGCAAAGTCTGACTAATCAAGCCAAAAAATAACAAGTAAAACTGCTTATGATTACATAGAAAAGTGAAGTTTACAACATTGGGAACAGCCAAACTTCGTATTTCTTTGCTAAAATAACAGAAATTAGGGATTTTATTAGAATAAAACTATTTTCCAGTGGCATAACATATACACTGTGAGGAACTCTTAAGAGTTATTTGCTAACTTGCTTTTATCCACTCTTAGCTGTTCAATCAAATTCTATTCTCAGAAGACACATGTGGACTTGGCATACAATGCCTTTAAATAAAAGAGTTTCTGATTTTCCTAACCAAGTCCATGCAATGAGGGCCCCCAGCGGGCTCCGAAGCCCAGTGGCTGCGTCAAGTTACAGATCTATTACTAGCTCAACCTTGACTTTCACCAGTCTTCTCCTAAAAGAAATCTTCAGATAACATGGCTTAGAAAACCAAAACGGACCCATAAAAGCAGTGTTTCATTTGTTGAATCCCTTTCAGCAGCATATGAGGGGTGCTCTGTGCAGCTGATTCTATTATAGATGTATACAGAACCCTCCAGCCTTATGTAATGTATTTAAACTCTTTTCTTTCAGTTCTCTGGATGGGAAAAACAATTCCGGTGAAGGAATTTTCATCAGAACACCAGGTGTTGGTGGTAAAAGTTTGGTTGGGCATCCAAGTGGGGAGCGTTACTGGTGGGTTAAAGGCAGAGGACGGAGCTAAAGCTGCATTTCATAAAAAGAAAATTCCTTTTCCGGATGGTTTCAAAAGCACTCTTTAAATCATGAGTCCATAAAACTGATGAGGCATTCTAAGACCCACAGTACTGGTCAATTATGAGTACATACTGGTCATATATTTAATGGGAACTCATTGAAACTAACCTAAAATCCACAAAACAGCTTTGCTACCTCAACATTGGTAGGAAAATGCGCAAAATAAAAGTCAGATTTCAAAACGTCTTGGTCCTGTTTGTGTTTTGCCCACTTCATTTTAGATAAGTTTCAAATGGCAGCACAACCAACCCCGAGGAAGATGTGACGGAACCATGTGTGTGCACTGAAAACAACACCGCCCCGCTAATACGAGGATATGATTCAGTGTCCTTGATCGTGGTTCGCAAGCGAATGAGGTCCAGGTCGGTGCAGTTATTTATTTGTGTCCTTTGGGGGTGAGCAGATGTGTGACGGTCTTATTGCACTGTCAAAATCGTTTGATTGAAATGACAGCAGTCCAGCAGGAATATAAATGATAAAAAAAATACATATCAACATATTGAAAGGAATAAACAGAGCTGTCAGTCAGAAGAAAGCTTGGTGATTATTTGACCATGAAGATGCATGATTTTTTTAACATGTATCATCAACATAACTAATTATTTAAAGTAGATAAATGAATAAAATAATGTTTAAAAAAAATGGCTGTCACAAGAAGATGAATATGAAGACCGAAAACCTGTCCACTATTTTTCAACAATCTGTTTACAGGTGTGACTTGTCAGGTTGCAGTGTTCGGGAGGTGAAGCTCCAGGGCTCTGTATGGGAAGCTGGGGATCGACAAAGCTTTCACTCTGCAAGGCTGCGAGTAGGCCTCAAATCAGCTGGGCTGCAAAGGGGCAACATGCATTCAATGACTGAAGCTACTGAAAAAGCCACAAGGTAGCTTTAGATAATGAGAGCAGACTTGACTTGTGGCTTCTTGCTGCTGGACAAGGTTTTCAATCTCCCTTTGTCAGGTCACCTTGGACAGAACAGCCCTTATACTAAAAAGCCAAAATAAAAGAAGAAAAAAAAAGAAAACATGACCCAGGAAGATTGCTGATGGCATCAGGGTGTGTTTCACACATGCCTCTAGACTAACAAGAAGATTCTTCTGTAGAAAAAACACTAACAGAAATGATAGATGCAATAAATATATTTCTCCCTGTTCACTTAAGTGGCATTAAATCAAGTGTGTTGGGTTCACTGCATATAAGATAAACATTTTATGTATATTCGATTATTGATCAGTAAAATGGAGAGGCGCTAACGTTGATTTCTGCTCCATCATGCCACCATGTTCATTACTCTCTTCAGAGTTTTGGCTTCCATCATGCTAACAGCTGATATTGAGTTTCACTTAATTAAAAAAGAAAAAAACAGTTTCAAAGATAAACAGCATTAATTTCCTACTGTTGAACTCAGTGATTTAGCTCCACAAATTATACTAGAATATGTTGCTAATAAATTGGTATCTTTTAAAAGATCATATTATTTATTGCACAAACTCGATAGTACACTGAAAATTGGAAAAAGGTGGATTTTTGCGTATGGTGAAACAATGCTGTGCTGCTTTTGTACATGTTTTGCATTATTACCCTGTTTGAAGACACACCAAAAAGTAATTTTCAGTTTTCAGGCAGAAGACAAAATAGTTGCTTTTTAGTACTTCAGAGAGTTCAAGATCAGGACATGCAGGACATGCCCAGGACACCAAGGAGACGTCAAGATACCAATATAAAAAGTAAAGTCTAAATTTTAAAGACACTGTGAATGTAGATCAGCTTAAGTTGGAAAGGCATTTTTCTAATCCCGAGTCAAAAATCTGAATCTGATATATGCTGATATATGCTTAACTATTTTCTGCATTTGCAGAAAATAGTTTAAAACAAATGCATGCCAAATTAAATTAAAAGCACAGAGATTTGATTTGGTGTGGAGCATTTGAGATAACTCTGACAATCTGGAGATGTGCATACCCTCAGAGAATTCACTTCACATCTGAATTAAAGTGTCCACCCTAACAGACACTCTGAAGAGAATCTGTAACTTTCTACTGTACAACTAAAAATTACCATGGTGTAAATAGAAACTTTACAAGTGTCTCACATGTAAGGAGACCTACACATGCAACTTTTCAAAAATGAGACAATCTCCATGCTGAGGAGCAAAAACAGACATTTATCCTGTTTTGCATATTCATAGTAAGAACTGTGTTTTTATTCAATAAATGCCAACAAGCAAGAAACAAGAAGGCTTCATATGAAGCAAAATTTCAAGAACTCAATGTGAAAAATTTAAAACTTAACAAACTTACCTATTTTCTAAAACAGTAGCATTATTTAAATGTTGAACTAGTAAAAAGTAAATCAGACTTTAATGCATTATTACAACAAGGTTGACATGAATCTGGTTAAAGTTCAACCTATTTTGGTTAAAAGAAAATTATTTGCATATTAATTTCAACTGAAAATGCCTATTTAACATATCAATTGTTTCTATGAGTAGAAAGATTTAAAAACATCCAAAGGTTGCAGCAATTGATGTTGAGGCATTGCTTTTGCTTTCTGTGAAGCGAAGGAGCTTGTTTTAGGTGAAATTCTGTTCCAACATATGTTAGACTGACAGCAAAGTCACAGGCAGCAACAAGCGTTTTCAGCAACTATCCTGCTGAAGCATGTCTACATTTATTAAAGAAAGATGAATAACTAAAGGAGCCACTTACTCAATGTTTATGGAAGATTCTGGACCGAAAATGTCTGAAATAGAACTGAAAAGGGAGAAAGAGGAAAGAGAGACAGAGAACAATATGATTTAATTTACCAGCTTTAATTTGCTGCCTTGGAACAGAAAAAAAATAATGATCCGACTTCCACCTAAATAGCTCTAATCTATGAATCATAGCAAATCTTTTACACCCAGGTGGGTTTTTGTCCTCCCACTGAGGGTCTGACATCTCCAATTGACCTATTCATCACAGGCAACGCCATATTACCCACAGTCTGTGCAAAACGTCAGAAAGAACTTGAAGTGATATGAAAAGGAAAACCTTGTCATACCCTTGTTCTAATCTACTCTTTAGGGTGACTTTGTTCCATCACACACAAATCTCCAAAGTCAGCCAAGTGTCATGTTAATGCCTGCTTTCACAACTGTTGACAGCACAGCTGAAATACAGGAGATGGGCTAAGGACTAGACTGTCTTAATCAGAGGTGGAACCATATGTCACAAATTTATCATTATTACTATAACACTCTACAACATATTAATCTCAAAGAATTTCCAGGACTGTATTAAGTGTAGCTTAGCTTCACTTAGTCTCTCTATACTTCGCCTTTAATGTCATTAGTGGCACTTACTGCTTAATGTACAATGAAATGTTTTACAGGGCAAATAGATGCGAAAGTGGTCGAGTCATAAAGAAACTACAACAGAGTAGTTTCAACACCACAACAGCAGATGTCAGGAAGAAGCAACTTTTTCAGTGAGATCTTTTTGAGATGAAAATATATATTTTTTGTCCGTTTCCAAAAGCTGGACACACTAGTCATCACTTAAGTTTGCTATGAACTGAAAGCAGATAGCATTAACCCCTTATGGATACTTATTTATCTCAAATCATATAGTTATTGTTACATCCAGCAATATTTTTGCATATATTCCCCATTATTAATCAGCTATAGTGTCGTACAGTTTTAAGCAGAAAAAGTGTGTTGGTCACTTCACTAACAATATTATTTTTAATAATGACAGAATATTTATAGTTGATGATTATATTTTGAACAAAATTCATTAATAATTTAACCCATTAAGGAGCAAGACTTTAATTCTGAAGTCTCATCTGCTCAATGAGAGATTCTGGCTTTTATTTTAAAGAATATTTAAAAGATTTATCTGAAAGGCCAACATAATCTCTTATTCATGGCTGGTTTAGTTCCTTTGGTAATAGGGACCTACTATTAATCTATTATTATCTAACCTATAAAAGGCTTAGACCTTTTTTTTTTTTTTTTTTTTTTTTTTTGAAAAGCAGCAAGAACTTTTTTTTGAAAGCCCAAATAAATCTTTTGTTGGTCTGGGCCTTCCTTCCTGACCTTCCTCCCTGTCCAAGGTGCTGCTGCACCATTATATTAATGGCAAATGGCTTGTACTTGCAGGCCATTTGCCTGCAAGTACAAGCCATCAAGTCCAGAGGACCCCAAAGAACTTCACACTCCATTCAGGCATTCACACGCTGATTATATATCCTACATCATGGTGGCACAACTTGCTCAGTCAGGTCAGCTGACCAGCTGCTCCTGGGTCCATCTAAAACAAAACTTAGGCTTTGTTTTAGATGCTTTTGCTGTGACCAGTCCTAAAATGAGGAATGACTTACTGCTGCACATTAGATAGGATAAATCACTGTTTTTAAATCACTTCTTAAAACTCATTGCTTTGCCTTGGCTTTTGACAACCAATGAGATCTTAATTTTAGTTTATTCTTATTTTATAACAATATTTATTGCATAGCTTGCTATATCCTTTTTTTTTTTTTTTTAATATTTTTTTCTATTTTGTATTCTGCTTTTGTATCTTTGTAATGACATGTCATGTCATTTCTATGTATTCTGTACAGAACATTTCTCCTTACGGTAGTAGAAAGTGTTTTATAAATAAAGCTCAATGGACTTTAAGGACATCTAAGGTAAACTTTAAATAGCAGATTTGTTTAATTGCTGCAGCACTTAGTTGAAACAAGAGGCAATAAATATTAGTTGAATAGCTTGGTACATGCTGATCTGGTCTGTAATTTGGGGCTTTAATTGTCTTTGATTATTGTGATTACTTTCTGAGCAATAACTGAGCTAAGATGAAATAATTGCATTGCTTCACTGTAGCACTTTGCATTGCTGATTAGAGAACAAAAGTTAGAGCTAAGTGGTTCAGATGTCTGGAACTTGTCTGCACATCTTGCATTTGCATTAAATTAACTGTAAAGTGGCTGATAAACATAAATACACAAGATTTGCTGTTTTTCAAAACCATAATCTTACAGTTCAAAGCTTTAAGTGGAAATATTTGCACAAAGACTAGACATGATTTATTGTACTTTCAATAATGTGTCTGTAAAGTACAACAGTGTATAAATAAATAATTCTACTTAAACCCCACAGTTCTTATAACAGCAATAACAGTAATTAATTTGATTTATATAATTTGTAGCATTTCTGTTTTTAAGTAAAAGTAATCTGATTATGGAATAGATCATAAAATGTGTCTGTTTTCCTGAAACAATGCTAATTCTGTTAAGACTCATCAAACCATGAGAATCAAGTTAGGTTATCAAAATGTATAATAATTAAGTGATTTCTCACCTGCTGATGGACACGTCACTTAAGCTGGGGCTGGATGGCAACTCCATTCCTCTTGCAAACGAATCCTCATCATTTTCTTCATCTTCAACCTTTATCACTACAGAATGGTTTGTTTCTCCAACATGGACTGCACAAAATACAAAATATACATTTTCATTACATATTTTCAGGCACGTAACTCATAATCTAGCATGTTTTTTTGGCAACAAAAATGTCAGTTTTAATGTTGACTTATTTATCCAGGGCTTCACTAAAGTTGTTCACAGAACTTGTGGTGATTTCTGATCTGGCATGTGAGTCAACTGTTTTTGTGCTTTTCTGAACTAGAACATGTGTACCAAATTTCTGCTGCCAGCACATTTCCAGAACATAAATTATAACAACAACAAGAATCTGGAGTTTTAGGACCTTTTATGACCCAGTAAAAATCCTGTTGATGTTGTGTTGTGAACATTGCTTTCCTATTTAAGAGAGTGCACTTGTGTTTTCCATTGCTTGTCTCAAAGCGAAAAAATTACGTAAGGGGTGTTTTTGTAATTAGTAAGTTTCAACAGGAATAAGCCAACTGTTGCTGATGGTTGACAGGATCAATAATTATCACTGTTGTAATACCAGAAGAATGTGAAGCTTGGGTCTCTTCTTTCTCCACCTTCACTTCCTGCTTCACATGTGCTTGTCTTGTGCTCTGCAGTCGGCCTCGGACCTGTGCAATTAGCCGGAAGAAGTCACCACTGTGCTGCTTTCCTGTGGACGAAGGATATATTAAAGAGCCATAGAAAATACCTTTGTGTATTATGTTATAGTAACATGCCTTGTCTTTGAGTGCTATAAAGTTAATGGATTTCAATGACTGAAGTGGTAGCCACGTGGCTGAGTTGCACTGCTTGGTAAAGAGCGGACTAAAACCGCACACTGAGATGTATTAAAGAAAATAATGCATTGTAGCAGACAACTGGAAAACTTGAACTAATACAGAGTAATATATATGTGGACTCAAATTTCAATGCGAGACAATTACCTGCAATACATCAGTTCAATTGGATTAATATTGATTTTCTCTTTTTTTAAATATTCAAAAGGTTGGAAAGATAGAAAGATTGATTTTTCTTCTATTTCAGACAGAAAATACTGATGCAAATCACAATGGAGTATTGTGGAAGATTTGTTCCACTTTTGCATTTTTAAATGTTTCAGACTGGACTAATTTTAATATGAGACAAATGTAACCTGAGTAAATACAAAAGTTTAAAAGATGATTTAAACAAAAGTTTTTAAGATGACTTCAACAAATAAGGGAAAAAGCTGCCCAAACCAACCTATGCCTGTGTGAAATTTGTCTGTTTTTATAACAAAATACCCTGAAACAATGCTAATTCTGTTTAGACTCATCAAACCATGAGAATCAAGTTAGGTTATCAAAATGTATAATAGTTATATTATACATTTTGATTCAAGGGATAATGTGTTATCCCTTGAACCTCATTTTACTTTACTGAATTAATGTGTAAGCTTCATGCCAGATGCAATGGTGCACACACATTTCAGAAAGTTCCAATTTTCTCTCATCAGCCCAGCAAATATTTTCAAAAGAGTCTCTCCCTTGAATGCCATCTTGCCATGCCCTCCATTGTTTTAAATTACTGACCTTGGACAAATGAGGCCTACAGTGGACGATTGTCTGGTTTACTTTGTGATCTCTTGAATGGGTCATTAAGCCTTTCTTGGAGTAAGTTTGATAGGTCAGCCACTCCTGAGAAAGTTTAGCACTGTTTTATGTTTTGTGTACAATGGCTCTCAAGGAGTTTCATTCAGGTTCAAAAGCTGCAGTAGTGGTCAATACCAGACAAACTGATATAAATGACTTTTTTTTTTTTTAATTCATTTCATGGCATGATGTGTGGCTTTTTGTGATCTTTTAACCTACTTTATAGGTTTTTTTCAAGTGACATCATCACTTTACAGGTCTGGCAGTGATGAGGTGTGGGCGTGGCTTTCAAAATCCGTCTCAGTTTTACAAAAATAGATAAATAATATAAATCAATTAAATCACAATTTTAAGAAATTGTGATTTAAGACCAAAATTATTACTTTTTCACCGGGAGCCAGGGTGGTTTCAATCACTTTTGTCCTAACAAATGAAATCCTCATTTAAAAGTCACTTTCTGTTTTTCGCTGATTATCTTTGTCGAATATAAAATTTGTTTCATGATTTGAAACATTTAAGTACGACAAAAACAGAATAAATATGTCATGTAGAAAATACTTTTTCAAAGTGCGGGATACTTTCTTTTTTTGGTGTAGGGAAAACAACGAAGGCAACTGATGCTATACAGGCATCTGTCAAAGATGCCTCTGTGATGCTTTCCAAATAAGTTATTCTGGTCATGTTTCACTAGGAAAAGACCCTGGGGCAAAACAACAACACACTATAAGATTAGGTCTCACCGGCTGGGGAGTGTCATGATTTCCTCTGCTGGAGCCAAACCAGGATCCATATAATGCTCGTTCAAGTTAAATTATATCAGATTTGACTGGCATAAACCTTCTCCTTTTAATTAAATGTATTTTTATACATTGTTGGTAAACTAATGTTTAAATAAATGAAAATAAACAGATCTGTATTTTTTTTTATTTTAGAAGTTATAAAGTGACAAGAGATACAGCAGCATTTCTATGAACAGACTAAATCTCTCTGGTCTGTCACAGTAGACTACGTGGCAACATGGGTAAAAGGGAAATACTGTAACTGTCTAAACCACTTAAGCATCTATAAGTCACATTCTTCAATTTTTTTTAACGTGTACTTTCTGACCTTCCAATGCAGGCTTTGGAAACTCATCAACACTGACATCTGATGTGTCTAAAAACAGCAGCTGTTGGTCGCTTTTCTAGCTAGAATTAGTCGTGGAAAGTTGATCAAATGACGACTGCTGGCTGTAATATGCAGGGAAACATGCCAGTTAGCAACACATCATCCTTACAGAACAGTTACTGGATGAAATAATTTACTGGGGGAATGGTGTCGTTGTGCCCCAGTGCTGCCAAAACAACCATGATCAGTCAAAGAAATAGACCCACCAAGGTGTGCTATGGCATCCAACACCAAGATGTGAACAGCTGATCATTTCAAGTCCTGTAAGTTAATATGCATAAATCCATTGATTAGTTCTGTTTATCCAGCAGATAAACAGAACAATTTATTTATTTATAAATTTATTTACAATTTTGTTTAAAATTTAAAATAAATTAACTATGGAGGACACATTACCAGAATGGGGAAAATGTCTACTCCCCTGCATTTGATTTAAGAACAAACAAATTCCTTTGAGCTTATGTAATTCTAAAAGGTGATTAATTTTTACTTAAATACTAAAACAGCAGGAATCAATTTTTCCCCAACAGCAACACCCAGATCAGACGCAGTATTGGAACAGCTTCTTTTTAGCTGTCAGTTTGGTAGTTGACACTAGAGAGGCACTGATCTAATATTAATATCTGTATCGGTTTATTGAAAAAAAAAAAATTCTAGATCTTGTGAATTATGTGACAATGCACATAATTCATAAGGGCAGATTTATTCAGTATAAGTCGACTTATACTGATTTACTCAGTATAAGTCGATGCTTTCCACTCTGCATGCTTTATTTATTTTAAAACACATTCAGAATTCCTAATTGTACTTTGCCAGATTGAAATTTGGAGAATTTGCCAGCCTCAAATCAATCCTGTATTACTAAGAAGCATTATCCAGTTAAAACAACTCACAGCCATGATGACATTTTTCACCGTTTCCATAAAACAATCTACTCGGTCTGCTGCAATGCTTAGGCTTATACTTCTTGCAGAGGTTTTTATGTCGCATATCTTGGTGTTGAGCATTTTAAAAAGGAAGATTTCCTTTTTTACCAAAACAAGATTCTCAGTTTTGCACAAAATGTTTGAGTTATTAAAAAATGAGAATGAGAGGGAAATAATTTAATATCTTGTAGAACTAATGTTCTTGTGAACCACAGCAATTTGTTTCATTTGTGCATTTCAGTATTTTTAGTTACACTTGGCAGCTGATTTGTTAGCCAAAATTTTATTACATTTATATATATATACACATATATATATAAAATCAGTTTTTTTTTAACACATTAAATGTATTGTGTGATTTTGAACATATTTATATATTCTTTTATTGTGGTTTGTAAACCAATGTATATAAAGGAAAATAAAAAAAAACGTTTTGAAGTTAAATATGTTTGGCCAAATCCAATTAAACAAAAAGAAAAATCATTAAATCATCTGTGATATAGTTAAGAGGTATTTGAAATTATATAATGTGATTTTTGGGGCAATAATGCCCAGGTTTTGTATTTGGGTTTTGTTGTAAGATCATTTTCTTTGAAACCAATGCCAAAAATAAGCAGGTCAGACTAAAAAAAGTCTACAAAGTCCTGATGGGTTTTGTGTTTGCATGAGTATATGCTGCTTTCACATTCTTATTTGCTCACTCACCGTTCCCCACGCCAGTAGAGTGACTCATCCACATCCTCCTCTGATAAATCAAGAGGTTATCACACCAGAGCAGCTATAAATAGAACCCACCTCCTGTGAGTCACATCCATTTCTCAAACACTTTTAAAGTTAGCTCTATAAAGTTATTTTCAACAAGCTCTTTATCCAACTATGTCAACATGACTTGAATTGTGATTAGGATTATGTCCTCTGATGCTAAAAAAAATATGTCATTACATGTGTGATAAGCCCGTTATCTAGACATGCATGGTCAGAAAAACGTATGAAGCACACTTTCTATTTCATCACCTCTAGATGTCAAATAATACCCATTCATCTGCACCAAGTTTGGTACTGCACTGATAAAGGGTATCGCTCCAGACAGAGGCTTTCTACACTGATTAAAAGTTTGGATACGGTTGTGTTACAATGGTCCTGTCTCAGACGTGAAATGATTTTGTATTATGAACAAGCACGTATTCAAAGAAACAGCGTATATCTCTGCTGTATTAATATGCTGCACTTTATCCCACATAAAACAGCACCCTGCTGATTCTGTGAATCTTTTGTGCTACAATGGATGAGGCAGGGGTTTGTTTTCCAGATGAACAAGCTGACTGGAAGAGCACCGAATACAAGCACTGACACTTATAAAAGCTCAGACTTCAGGAAAAATGTCAGGGAACAATTGGATGTTGAAGTACAGCAGATCTCCTCTACCACTTTGGCCCAGTCCTGTGCCCTGGTAACAAACTAACAGCTTGCAACCAAAGTAATATCACTTAATGACATTTTTCAGAAGTAGCTTCTGAAAAATGTTAAGATGAACATGACATTTTATGATACATTTTTGATGATCAATTCTCAACGTAGGAAGTTTGAATATCACACCCGTAACAATAAAAAACACAAAAAGGAGAGCGTGACTGAAGTGATCAAATTTGAATCTCAGTTCATTTTGACACTTGAGCCATTAGACGGTAAATATCCAAGTTTTAAAAAGTCTACTTAGTCCTATGATTCTCAAAGAGTGCGGCGTCATAACAAGGGGAGTAAACAAGCCTTCTGGATATTTACTTTGTTTTTTTCCTCTGATTTTTTTCTTCAAATGTGTCAACCCGAATTTGTTTTAGAAATACACATTCACCAAATTAGTGTTTCCGTGGTGACAGGCACAACCTGGAAAAGCTCAAGCACCTAGTAGAGCCTTTGTCCAGCCACAGTTTTGGAGCAAACATTGCCATCTCTCATGTAAGGATTCAGGTACATGATCTTTCTGTGTAATGATCACATTGTATTACTGTGTGACGCAGTATAAATGTCATGAATACACAGAGAGAGGATAGAAAGTAAACGAAAGAGCTACAAGGACGAATTCCTAATAAACAAAGATCAGATAAATCTGTCAAAAGAAACAAACTTCTTCACAAATGTAGAGAGGGTTTTTCTTTTAACACATACAATCAGATTTGTGTCATTGTAGTGAAACCATGAGTTTCATTCATTTTTGTTGTTGTTTGTTGGAGGGCCTGCAAAGAACTGTCCTATGGCCCAACCAATAAAGTTTGATAACTAATGTTTAAGACTTGATGCAAGTAGAATATTCATCATAAGGACAGTTGGGGCAATATATGGAATTAATTATCTGTTTTTCTAATGAAAGTGTATTTACTAGCTTTACCAGTTTATCCAAATTGATTCACAGAATATCTGTATTTTCTGTTGCTGGCAGAGGTGTAATCTAGTTTTTGAGAAAAGTTAAGAGTCTCATCTATACTAATGTTTAATAGGATTTTCCAACCCAAGTCAAATTAGTTGGTATAGCTACTTGTCATCCTTTGCAGACAGAAAGTTGATGTCAGCACGCAACACTTCATAAATATAATAAAAGTAGGGCCTAAATTAAGAAAAACACAAGTACAGGTACTGTGCTGCCTTTGTAAGTTGGGCTGAACCAGCAAGGTGGGAGACCGCACTGAAGCGCCCCCTGGTGGATGTTTTTG
>CAEGAE010005530.1:0-23944 GCA_903067095.1 Girardinus metallicus | reverse complement strand
CAATGCATGGAGGCAGTGTCTGACTTGTTTTACAAGTCAGTCACTGCCTCCATGCATTGCTATGGGCAGGCCCCAATAAATAAATAAATAAAGAGACATTCTATTGGGTGTAGAATAATAGGTGCCTGCCATGCAATGCATGGAGGCAGTGTCTGACTTGTTTTACAAGTCAGTCACTGCCTCCATGCATTGCTATGGGCAGGCCCCAAAAATGCCCTTACAAAGCAACAAACAGTTATTTGAAGCTGCTGGTGCCTCTGGAACCTCAAGGTGGAGGATCCTCCAGAGGCTTGTTGTGGATGAACCTACTATCCGGCCACCCCTAACCAGAGCTCACAAGCAGAGACGGTCGCAGTGGGCCCAGCCGTACATGAAGATTAATTTTCAAACAGACATGTTCACTGATGACTGCTGCGCAACCCTGGATGGTCAAGATGGATGGAGTAGTGGATTGGTAGTGGATGGCCACCACATCCCAACACAGCTGTGATGTCAGCCAGGAGGTGATGGAGTCATGTTTTGGGCCGAAATCATGGGAGAGAATCATTGGTCGGCCCCTTCAGAGTCTCCGAAAGTGTGAAAATGATCCTCAGCGAAGTATATGGACATTCTGACTTCTCACTTTTTTTCATGGTTCAAAAAGAAGAGCCGTACCTTCAGTAGCAAAATCATCTTCATGTTTAGATATCTATAATTACTGACTGTGAAGAAAGCTGGTTACATCTGTTCACAATGGGCCTCAGCATCGGATGATCCCACTCTGAGGTTTTATGTGGTCTACCACTTCGTAGCTAATTTGATATTTTACTCTAATTACTTCAAGCTGTTATCACTAACAGTTGATATTAGACTATTTAGTAGCGAGGAGATTTCATGACTGGACTTGTTCAGTTAGGCTACAACCTTGTTGCACTGGTTGTAGCCTAACACACTGGAATTCACAGAGCTCCTGAGAGTGACCCATTCCTTTAAAATGCTTGTAGAAGCAGTCTGCATAAGGTGTTATCCTCTTGTGGCCATGCAAATGATTAGAGTGCTTGAAATAAATGATTTGGAGGGCTATTGGAAATATAGAGCAAATGTACACTCTTTACACTAACATGGAAAAAAGCTGCTGCTTAAAGAGTATAGTAGTCTATAGCCAAGATAGATTATGTTCTTATTGCTAAGACAACATACTGGCGCATAAAATGTACTACTATTTAAAGATTGTCATCCAGTCTTTGTAATTGAGCTTAATATGGGTTTATTGTTTGAAATATAAAAACCTGTTGAGGTTGTTGAAGATGGGGGAGGGAAGTGCAGCAATTTCTACTTGCTGAGCCATTTGACATGTTGTTCATCTGTTGAGAAAAGATGTTAAATTAACAGGAATCTGTCCCCAGGACTCACCTTGGAGTTCTTTCCACCACTTCGCGCCGACTGCACAGAGTACGTTCTCTGGACGACCTGCTCAGGTGTGGAGGGGGACTTGTCGGAGGAGTGGTCTGAACCCTTCTCCACCATGTTCTCACCCTCCTGGCTCTGTGGTGTTGGAGAGCGCGAACGTTTACGCAGGACTGGTGAGCAGGTGGGCGAGCTCTTGTTTGAGTTACTGGCAGTGCTGAAACACAAAAAGACAACAAAATCTGTTTATATGTTTGTTTTTTGTAGAAAAAGTATGCATACCTTTGTATTTACAAAAGTATGCATAACTATGAAATGAAAGAAAGTATACATGGTTTCATTTGAAACAAAAAGTCACAGGATGAGAAGGGAGAGCATTCATCAGAATAGCAGCCAGCCGGCCCAAAGTGCCTTTGGAGGAGCTGCAGACTCTGATTTACTCTATGCGTGGCTTTGCTCTGCTGCAAACCCTAGAAGTGCTCAGAGAAGCATGCGTGTGGAAATTTGAGATTGCCAGTGCCAAAAAAGGATGAGTGGTGTCATATAAAATACTGTTGTTCTCAACTTCCAAAATTAATATTTAATCATCCATTGTCTTTCATTGTTTTATAAGTTAAACATACCTAACCAGACTCCAGTAGCAGATCAAAATCAGGACTTTGTAAGTCAGAGTGAATCCATACCTCTCACCCAAAATCAGATCTAAGACAAACACCATTTTCACCTGACTTACTACACATCACTTTAAGCTTAATAGGCTTGAGGAACTGTGTGCTAACTATGCTAATGAGATCTAAGCAGACAAAAGAAGTCAACAACAACAACTGTGCAGGAAAACAGCTGAGAAAAAAATTAATAAGACAAACCTAAGCATTTTTCTCACTAGTACAGATAAATGTGAGTTCTTCACCAATCAAAAGACTTGGCACAACATCCAACTGTGTTTCTGTTAAAGTAAAATCATATAAAATAGAAAGTCTGGAAATCATTCCATGTCTTTCTTTTACCCCAATGAATCATGAGTTACACTCAAAGCCCCTGTGGATGGTACAACAAAGATTAAGACAGAGATACTGAATTATTTTCATACAAATGATAAGCAATAGCATGTGCTTTTAAAAGGCTTAGTTTTTTAACTTCCTAATTTTGGACATGCTAAGATGTTTGTCTTAAAACATGCATGATTATGATCCATAAAAAACTGAAAGGTTACCATCAGCAAGTGAACAATGTCTCTGTTTAACAGACACCTAAAATCAAGCGACACTATAGCTAAGCAAGTCGTCCAGATCCAGAGAGAAGCTAACAAAAGGCACTGTAAGTGATCTGTGTGACAGCAGTCCTGCCAGGACCCAGTTTCTTGGCATGGTATTACGCAAGCCCTTACATCACTGTTGACTAGTGGCTGCTGTGACTGGTCATAAATTACAGATCTGCACAACTTCAGTGCAGATCAGAACCCTGAATTATCAGGAGCAGAGCTGGCATCTTCTGTCTGACTACTACGGTCTGCAGACAGCTCATGGACTTTGAGGACACAAAGACATAGAGAGCTCAAATAAGATATTTATAAAATACATATACTGGTTCCTACTCAAAGATTTTTTTAACTGTATATTACAAATAGTTTCCACAGACATGCCTGTAAATAGGAGGATGTTAAGAGCAAAACCAGTGTAACACTTTGCAAACATGTCAACTGTCTTAAAAAAATTTAATTGGGTTTTGAAGAGTTAAGGGTGTCTCTCCATTCCTGATGAGCCTTTATTTATACATCTCAGATACTGATTATAATTTCTTGCAATAACTTAGTGGCTTATATCATCTACCACAACACAATTACTACCAAGACAATTTGTTTACCTTATATTCATGATGCAAGAATGTCTGAGATAGAATGAATGGGATTTCAAAAAATTACATATCATATGCAAGTTGAGTCAAACTTCGAAGCTAGGTTTAGATTACATGTACCACATCTTGAGCTCCACCCAGGTAATAGAGAAAGTCTTGACAACACTTAGGTTGGTAGACAAATCTGTAAAATTTCTTTTTGCAGAAAATTAATTTGTGAAGCCTAATGTCAAGTTTAAGTTTTGATAGACTTATTTGGAAAACATTCTTCATCCAAAACTTCAAAACTACAAGAGACAACTCAAAGTCCTTTGGAGATGCATATTCTTTTTTTTGTAAAAACAGCTGATACCACATATTTACAAAGACTGTATAAAAAGACATATAACTGTTTTGCATCACTGTCTTAGTTGGATTTAGTTTAATCCAACTAACCATGTAGTTTACTTACACTGACATTACTATGCTTTGAGGTAATTTGGGAAAGCCAAAGTAGTTATGTTTGGGCTTCTAACATGTTAACTTGCAACATTTGAGTGAAACGGAAGCACAGCTGTCAGCATATTTTAAAGCAACAGCTCAAACACAATCAGGTAGGATCAATTAGCATATAAAGAAGAAAACTGCAAACTACCAAAGGTCTGTTTCATCCTTAACATACTTGTATAATACAGTCAGGCATGTGGTCTGGTGCAACTATAATTTAAGTGTTTGGCCATAAAGAACATTATTATATTTGGAGGAAAAGGGGAGAAGCTTGCAAGCATGAGAACACTGTGTGAGGGAGCATTGCTGTGGGATGAACTGGTGTATTGACCAAAATAGATGTCATCATGAAATAACTTTCTTTGGAATTAATAAAGTAACACCTAAAATTGAGGATAACTTTGTTACAAACACTGACTAATTACTTAACTGACAGTTCATCTTGGCTTCTTATGTACAAAATAGAAGGATATATTTAAATAAATGTGACAATTAAAGCACCTGTTTACAGGTTCAACTGTGCACTTTGGGTTAAAGCTAACAAAACACTTGTAATTCTTTCCTCTCATGCTGACAGACACGTGTCCTCTGGCACAGAAACACCCACTTGATTTTGAGCAGGAGAGAAATTTACGGATCACCTCTCTTTTCCAGATACATGGCAGCAAACAATGGAAACACAGATCCGTCATCAGCATATGAATGACTCAACCTGATCAGTCATTCACACAACAGTTTGTTCTTTGAACCAGCAAGGTAAGTGTGGAGAGAGCGAACATGATGCTGACGCTAGCCTGCAGCAGCGCAGACAAAAGCATCCATCACAAAGGCTTTGCTACGAATTGCTGCAAGAAACAAAAACACTGACTACCTGAGTTTTTTTTTTTTTTAGGTTTTTCTCTGGACAGGGGGTGAAATGATAATAACAAATAAATGTAAGATGTTTTGAAGCTCTTAAAACTGTACACAGCTTCTTCAGTGCGGCACCTACATGTAACAATAAAAATATGACATAAATGTCATTACTTGTTTGCTTCCTGCAAAATTAAAAGTGGTGACACTTAGAAAACTTGTTAAGCAGCATTCCTATGTGCTTTAGAGGTCTAGAGGTGCAATAACTAACTGACCTGAGGGAATTGGCGGTTTTAATAACAAAATACCACTTAATGTGTGAAGCACCTGCTAACAACGACCAAATGAAGTGCAGAATTGAATTGATATCACTATGGCAACAATGAGATAGATAGACAGTCAGACAGACAGACTCCACAATGACTTGTTACTGATAGATTAATACAAAAGAAGAAGATTCATTCAGTAATTAAATATAATATTTTAGGTGTTGTAGACTGGTGTTTTTTATAAAACACATTACATGAAAACACAGCTAACCTTATTTTGGAACCCGGTCTATTTTTACAAAGTTGGGAAAAAGGACACAACAACAATGACTCCAAGTGAAAAGGACGCAAAACAAACCAGACAGGAATCTATTGATTGTAGATTTCTGAAATATGGTAAGTAGTTTTATAGGACTTAAAAGACAAAGGAGTAACAAGTAAAAAAGCTCTTTAACCTCTACCCATTCATACACAGTCTTCCGCTTATATGAGTGTGGATTGTGGGGGTAACAGGTACAGTGGGGAAACAAAGATATCCCTTTACCTTGCTGCAGGGGTTAAATAAATATTCGTACAGGAAGCTCATTGCATATACTTATAACAGGTGTTTTGTTCTTTCAGAAATAGTTTATATCTTGTGATCATAGGTAAACAGACATCTTAATTGAAAGCTTTTGTTCATGGTTTAGCCTTTTCTTTACCTGTTAAGCCCTGCATTTTATGAGAGTGTAGTAGTTGCACTGCATATTTGGAGCAGATGTTCTCTGCCAAAACACTGATGGCATTAATTTAAGGAATTAATCAAATGATCTTTACAAAGATATGCAGTTTCTAGAAATGAAAATTTACGTAACAGTTTTCTAGTAATACCCACAATACAAACCTCGTTTTACAGCACATTCACCCATTCTTAAAATACACATTTTGGTAAGAAAGTTGACGTTCAGAGTCAGTTTTCAACATGTAAGCTAGGACGTGACCAATAACCTTTAAACTACCCAAGGATTACTCTTTCCATTGAATCACCTGTCCTTGTGGATCCTAAACCTGACATAATCATACAGTCCTCCTTGACTTGGTTCATATTTACACATTAATAAACTCCCAAGCTTTGCAATACACACTGCATCATTTACTAAATGATGCAGTGTGTATTACTTCACTTTCTTCAATGGTGCCACCAGACTCATAATGCAAGTTGTCTTGATCTATTGTCTTGTATTCACTCCAGGTACAAATCAAGGGATTTTCAATGACTGGGGCCCCTGACTAAAACTATTTCCCAGTAGCTGTTTTTTGTACTATCTGTGTTCAAGTTTTTGTTGAACTAACAAATCATAATTTTCTCTCACTGCCTAAGTGTCCCTCTTTTAAAGCAATTTTCACAGTTAAAGGGGAACAGACTTAGATTTGTATTGTACTAGAAAGGTATTCAGATTTGAATTGAAACATTTGTCATTATTGCATGTCAAGGCAAATTGCGCTTTTTTTATGAATCAGGATAAAATTTTTCCAAACCTCTTGTTCACTTACGATAAACCTGAAATGAGCACCATTTTAAGACAAATTATCAGTGAGTCATATAAAAACACAGTAAGACTAGCCTAGTGCGTCAAATGAATACATCAGTAAGGGCAAGTTTTGAGCTTATTGCAGACAAATGCTGTATGTGTTGAGATATTCCTTTATGGCCAAATAAAAGAAGCTATGTGCATCTTAGGTGATGTGTTTAGAGGAATAGCTTTCTTTAAAGAAGTTAATATATGTTAGAGCAATGTTTCGAGACTGTCCTTTAAAAACTCCTGGTGTGAACAAAATATCTGTGGCTACAAGGAAAAACAAATAAAGAGATTGTGGTGTCCAGAATGTCATTGCGAGGAAGGTAATGCTAAAAAAGTCAGCAGAAAACTGTGTAACACTGATAAAGTGAAATACACTTTGAGTTTTCAAGCTTACATATGAAACTGATTTGATTGAAACTGGAACTTGTTTTTGACAAATACATAAAACCAAGAAATTTTTTAAGAGAAAAAGACAATAACTCAAAATTTTTTTTTTTTTAAATAACCCTTTCAAATATACCTGTCATGGTATTGTATGTACTGCTTTACATTAACATTAAAATATATGATGCTTGAGGATTAATCTGGAAATGAGAGCAGCTCATCCTGGCAACACCTTGTGGATGTTCACTCAGAGCTCTAGTAAATATGCAAGTTGTTTTTTTTTCTGGGAAAAACCTTTGGTGCTATATGCACAAAAATGTAACACTTTTCTCCTCCAAGTGGAGAGCTCAATGACTGCTATGTAGCACGTGTGGCCACAGGCACTGTAACGCAGACAGAGGCAATCATTGTTGTAACCCAATAATCAAATAACAATAATAAATTGATCTCCCATAATCTTTAGGCTCTTTTTGTCAGTCAGGGATCTTTAGATGGGTTTGCAGCAAAAAAAAGAAATAAAGTTTCAGCTTAATGCATTGTTTTTCTTCTTACTTCTCTCTCAATTATGCAAGTGGGTAGAGCCGAAATAATGGGCCAAGCGACTTTAATTTACATGACAATTTTGTTAGGTGTTGTGAGGCAATTAAATTGTCCAAATTTGGCCACTGTGACTCAGTGAGTAAAGTAATTATCTTGGAATCGGAAGGTTGTAGGTTGTAGGCAGTTTCCTCCTGCCACATGTCGATGTTGGCAAGGCACTTAAACCCCAAGTTGTGTGGGTTTGCGAGTGTAAATGGTGAATGTGGCTCTAGTTTAAAGTGCTTTTAGTGGTTAGTATTACTGGTAAATTCAGTCCATTTACCTGTCACAGGCATTATCTAAATAGACTGAATGTGAGTCAAAATTGACCCCATTTTGTTTTCCAACAACAAACACACCATTAACATATGTGGATGAGAGCAGCTGTTTTAGGAATTGATTATACAATTTGAGTAAACAGAAAATAGGAGAGAATTAAACATATAAACAAGATTGCAAACCCTAGAGTACCAATACCACAAATGACAATCTATATGACCTGAACCAAACCCTAATAAGAACTAATTTAGAACTAATTCTAAACATAGTTCATAGTGATTATATCATGAACTATCAATATGTATTAAATTTTCCTAACTTGGGTAAGCAAATTCTTACTAAGGGTGTACTGGCGTACTGGTCCTGACATATCCTTTAACACAGTGTGATTGACTTGGGTCCCAAAATCTTGTGTACAAAGCCCAAATTTTTACAGAGGAACCTTCAAGCTTTCAGTCAGAAAGAATCTTGGCATGTTTGAGTCATTAAAAGGGTCAAGTTCTAACAAACAAACCTAAAAAAAAGGGAAAAACAACATTCCACTTTGTAACAGTCTTTTCATTAAATAGGCTGTAAAACCCTAAATCCTGCCGGCTCAGTCTGTCCAAACGTTCGGCTTCACAATGGAACAGAGTTCCGGGCCTTTCCGAGGGCCCCCAGTTGTTTTCACAGTTTTGCTGATCCTGGGAAATACCCATCTGGCACTTGTCGTTCAGCTCTGCACCAGTTTGAAAAGAACCACGAGGTTCGCCATGAGCATGCTC
The DNA here is from genome assembly GCA_903067095.1 of Girardinus metallicus. Lineage (NCBI taxonomy): Eukaryota > Metazoa > Chordata > Actinopteri > Cyprinodontiformes > Poeciliidae > Girardinus > Girardinus metallicus. Next base: position 15,529 of record CAEGAE010005530.1, on the reverse strand, counting down.
ACACAGAAATGCATCATGCAGCACGGGGGCAGACATCAACATGGATACAGAGGACATATGCCCACATCTTGCAGAAACACATCACGCCTCAATCTGTCTCAGTAAGTGGATAAAATTAGCAACATTGTCTGGATCACCTCTTCATTTAAATAAATGCAAATTATATAACCAAACCCATCCCACTCCACCCATTCATTCTCCTCACATTCAGGCAGCCTCCAACAAGCACGTGAGGGAACGTCATACCCTTGGTGAAAAACACAGTCTCTGAGAACCTCGTCGTAGCAGCCCTCGTTAGCCGCCGTCACACACTCGAATGCGACCATGTTCTCGTAGGCAACTCCCTGTAATGAGCTGTTCACCCAGCGGATCATCCCGCGGACCGCGCGCTGTCTTTTCTCACGAGGTGTAAAAAAGAAGAAAGGCAGCCGGATAGATAATGGAGAGAGAGAGAGGAGCTGGAAAAGGCAAGGCGGGGAGATTTTCTCCAGAAGGCTTAGGGCCACTGATCTTCCCTGGTCAGCTCTGATCTCCTAATAACCAGCTTACATCGCCCTTAACACCACCTGCCAAAGAAGAGACACTGGTGGTCTGCGATGCAGCTACCCCCCTCCTACTTCTCCCTGAACTCACTTCCTAAATAGTACATGTTGATCTTTCTAGACAGGGAAGCTAATCAATGCACAAGCAGCCACTGCTTAACTGAGACTGAATGCAGACAGGTAAACAGGCAGCACTAACCTGCTTGTAGCCATGTAGAGAGTCGCTCAGCAGCAACAAGCTCCTTTCAAGCGGTTTCATTCATACAGCCGGAGCATCGGATGATGCACAGAAGGAAGAAAAGGAGATGGGGGGTAGAACAGGGAGGGGAGAGCGAAAAGGAGTGATGGGCGAGTTCCGGAGCATGCCAGAAGGATGAGAGGAAAAGCACAAGGAAGCAGGCACATCAGAGGTAGAGATCCCAACACATGGACTCTGAGACTAGATTTCACACTCCGTTTCTTCCTTTTGATTTCATTTACTCTTCTTTGTCTATTTCTGCCGTAATGAGCTATCATTTTCCTTTTCCATCTCTTCCTCCTTTGCTCCTCCAGCTGCTGGATTGTCTGCCTGTTCACTGTTTCCCCTAGAGCCCAACCGATCCCGTATCTCGCGATTTCTGCTGCTGCTTTGAAGAATTCATGGCTGCACGCGACAGCACATAGACAGAGACTGAGGGAGAACGTGCAAAACGAGGTGAGGGAGAAAAAGAGAGGGAGGGAGAGGGAGAGATGGTGAGAGATGCAGACAGAGCAAATGAGAGAAGAGATGGCTTTCACTTTGCATTCCACCTCAACTCTGAGCCGGTACATCGAGGCTGGGCTACCTCAATTATTCATGTGTTTCATGAATGGAGGGGCTGACATCATTGGCATCCAGGTCACCTTACATTCAAAGCTTGTTCTAAATCACACTGAAAGGAGGTCCAAGTCTTTGCGGTAAACACAATTCATGGTCTCACACAGACACACACATGGACACAACTCAGGATATTTGATGCATTTTGTGTGTCAAACAGCAAACAGAGAGTAGAAGTTTAATTTAAACAAAAACTCATCTTTAGAAAGCCGACATTACATTATTAATATTTAGCTGTTTTCTCAAAGTGAGTAAAAGTCTCACATCAGTTGAAGAATAAGTATTCCCCCCCACAGTTACAGGTTTCTAATTGCAGTTGAAAAATGTGCAACTTTTAATTTAAGGTGACTGCACTTAAATAGTCTGAACTTTTAATTTTTGCAGACCCACTATTTCCTGTTACGCTGCAGCATATAGGTGAAGTGGCAGAGGGTTTTATTTTAGCCACTCTTCAAAGTAGGGAAGGCAAGAAAATATACCAATCAAGTAAGGTAGATATTTATTTATCTTTAAAGGTCTTGAAATACAAAAAAGTAGGCATGGATAAGACCCAGTGTTATCTTGAAACCACATACATGATTATTCCCACAAATAAAGGCTGGAACAAAATAGCAAACAAGCAAAATACATTATTATGCAGAGCTTGGCAAGAAAACAAATTTAGTTGTTTTTTTTTAATATATTTTATGCAATTTTAAATAAATAAAATAAATAAATGTCAGTCATATGACAGTGTTAGTCCATGACAGGTGACAGTTGCTAAAGGGCATCTAATTTGGTTTTTGAGTAACAAATACTGTGTGCTTTCTGCCTCATGATCTTAGACTAACAACAAACTTAGTCAACAGACTTAGTCAACAGACCTGTTACATAATTGCTAAAGTTGTGAATGTTAATTACTAATTTAAAAATGTTTTGAACAAAACATTGCACCAAACTGTGGTAACTTTTAAAATCCTGCAACCAATTAAAGCCTGTTTTACAAACTTGCCCACAGGGCAAACTTCCTAATCGTGAAGAATCAACAAACTTAACGCAGGTCAAAATGACAGAAATTGTTAATGTATGCTACTCAAAAAGTTCAGACCAAACATCTTCAAAATTAAAAAAAGCTCTCAAACAACACCCAGTGGTTACTCACACATGCCAGAAAGGGCAACTTACGGCTGACCTCAAACGTACACCCACTCAAACATAGCAATTATAACACTGAGTAATCACCTCTTCAGATCTTAAAGGAAGCAACCAGAACTCTTAGCAGTGCTGCTTTTGAGGCTTGACCCCAGGACCGTGAGGATGCTGGCGGCTTCTGTGGGAGCCCTCAGCGGAGTTGCTCTGTGGAACAAAGGGAGCTGGTCCACTGAGCCGGACCACTGTGTGCCCAGATAAGCCTGCCCAGCCTCAAACAAGCAACTGACCTACTTAGGGGTCCTCTGTTCTCACTGTTGTTGTACAAGGGGACACGCTAATGGTCAAACTGACCACAATTTCATACAATTGGCATGTAGACTACAGCGACTGCACAAGTGCACATACTTTTTGCGCTTTTGCCACATTACAACCACCAAACTAAGTTTATTTTATTGGCATCTTATGAGATACACTAGACCAATGCAAAGTAGTGCATAGTTGTGAAATGGAAGAAAGATGATAGTTGAATTTTTTTTTACAAATTTGAAAAGTGTATAGTACTTATGTTTTTAGCCCCTTTCACTCTGATGAAGACGAAAGAACACACGAGGCAGGTCATGTGGTAGAAGGTATGTTAGTTTGATGAGGCCAAACTTTTTTGTTGACATACAGCACTCTATGTGTTGAAGAATACAATTGTTGCCAAATACACCATGCCCACAGTAAAACAGAGTAGTACTGGCAGAGACACGTAATGTGAATGCTTTTCTTTAAGATGGGCAGGGAAGCTGATCATAGTTGATTTTGAAGCATACAAACTGGTTGGTTCAAAAAGTATTATAGTTTTACAAAATTCCTGTCAAAGTTCAAAGTTTACTGAATTGGGGGTCTGTGGCAAGACTTGAAAAATGACAGCTGAACATGCCAAATGTGACTTCAAAACAAAAAATATATATATTCTGTAGATGTACAAAGCTGCTAGCAACAAGCGACAGACATCTAGCTCTGACTGCACCTAAATGAAGTTCCACAAACTTTACTTAAGGGATGAATGCATAAACATGCATACCACACTTTTTGGATTTGTAAATCGCTTTTGAAAAACATGTTATTATACACTACTTTATGTTGAGTTATGTATAAAAATGTGGGTAAAGATTAACATGATGTCAAAAAGTTCAAGGGCACGCGCATACTTTTTGCACTGAAGTGTAAAGTAGTAGAATCTCAGCATGGTCATAAATTTACCAAAAGAGACATTTTCCCAACTCAGCCTTGTGTAGAAGAAAACAGATCACACCCCAAAATGAAAAAAAAATAATCTTATGGCATAGCTTTTTTTGCATCTTTTTAGGAAAACGTTATGTTATTTACAGCGTTGCCACAGCAACATCATTATGGTGACGCCTGGCTGGGTCGGAAATGTCTGTCAGGCCGACAGTGTGGGGCGTGCAGTTACCATGACAGCATGTCAAGCCATTCATGTGCATTCAAACTGTTTTCAGCAACAGGGAAAACGAAAGAGCTGGAGGAGTGTGTTTGTGTGTTTGTAAGGGGCCAATGCTACTGCATAAAACCTCCTCACACACGATTAGTCATCTACAAAGCAACAGAATTTAAGCATACTTTACTGTGCAACAGCTTGTAAGAATATAAAAAAAATGGCTTGGCAAACAGAGACCTGAGGATCATAGATAAAGTATGTCAAGGCGTTTATTTTATCTATTTAAATCTAGTCTCGCAGGCGCAAGTTAAATTAAAATACTCATCCTCGGTCTAAGAGGACCTGACACTGGCAAACCTGTGACAATTTTTGGACTCACATTGGAAGTTGTGACCTACTGCCTAAGGCTGCCAAAACCAGTTTTCTTAAAGCAGATATAATTTAACACACTGATTAAAATTCAAAAGCAATGTCAGTACGGTCAGGGGATTTATAAAGATCAAGAGAGGGAGCAAGAGGAAACAGGAAACGGGCAGCAGAATTAAGCAACTGTGGGACATTTAGTCCCATGGGACCGGGCACAGTCACTGCCATCTGCAGGGGACCTACAGGCATAACGGGACAACACAGAGGGCCGACAGAGTGTGAAGACAAAAGATATAAAAAATGAAATAGTTGAGCAATTAAAGGCCAAAACAATTTCCGCATCAGTTCATCTGACGTGAACAGAGCTTCTAGCTGAAAATGCAAATATTACTACACAAGCAGAAGTCCAGAGGGTTTGGCTGACATACACTGAGCAGATTTTTGTCAACAAAAAGCTCTCTGTCCTGTGTGTAAAGCAACGTCCTGGATTTATTAAAGGACAGGAGAGTGGGTCCTCAGTGTTCCTTTCAACATGCTTAATGGCTAAATGGCTCTATTGTTTTGATCAAACAAGTTGATGTAATGTTATTGTGAGAATCATACATCTCTTACAGAGATGCACACATTACCAACCACAAATGCACTTTCGAGTCCATTAAAAGCAAAGCAAACAAAAACCAAAAGGAGTAAATATTGCCTCTCACACCATGACATTATTAAGGTTTAATAATCAGTAAAAGATGAAACGTTATTGCAGCTCACTTATTCAAACTGGAGCAGTTCTTCACCCATTTTGAAATACAAAAAAGTTAGGATGGTGATGAAAATGTAAACTAACTTAAATTAAACAAAAACTGCAATGATTTTTATATTTAGAAACCATAAACTCAAAATACTCAGCATGTAGGTTTTATTGCAGAACATAGATTGTCATAGCAAACTGTTCAGTAGTATAAAATGTTGCAGTTTCTCATCTAAAACAGAAGTCAACCTTTTCAGATTTTATATTTTCAAATATTTTGCAAATGTGCAGTCAAATGTAATTCTTATTGTTTTGAAAATATGCACACATCTTGGTCAATGACAGTTCAGAACAAAACAGGCAGAGACGTTCAACCTTTTTGTCCCCAACCATCTCTTTGTAAAGTGCGCTGACTGCGGTTTCACATTGTCTTCTTGAAAAATGCATGGCTGTCCTTGGAAAAGACCTGGTTTTGAAGGCAGCATTTGTTCCTTTAAAAGCTTAATGCAATTTTCAACATAGAAACTGTCATCATAGAGACATAGCCTTAATTTGCCACCTGAATTTACACAGTTCCCCAGCAGAACCTGGTGTTTTGACTTACTACTATTATAAAAACCTATTTAGCTTTTCTTTTTTGTAATTTCCATATAGCTTGCACTGTCCATTTTTGAAAAGCATCTGGATAACTAATTCAAATTAAAACATTTTCACTTAAATGCCAATGGCACCTCTGTACAACGCAAAGCTGGTTGACACTCTTCCTTATCTTGTTATGTAATGTGGCCTCTCTATGGCTCTTAGTATATACAGACATAAGAGGTATATTCTGTGAAACATTTTTTCTTCAACATAATTAAGGATTACACTGTCAATACATGCCTTCAAATGGTCAAGTAACAATTTGCTGAATCATTTATAAAGTAGGTTCCGGCACATAAACTGGAGGTGCTCTCAGGATTGAAATGCTGAGGTGAGTAAATGGTGCCGATAGGACATCAGCATAAAATAGCATGGGACTGTGCAAAGTTATCATCGGGTTATGTCTGAGAGAATTATGGCTACACTCATGCTGCAGTAGTGTATATTCTATAGCAGAGAAAGATATATGTGGCATGCATCCAATGTTAGAGTTGCAATCACCTCATGTTTGAAATTTGTCAGCATGTCGAAGCAGCATGTTGCTGTGCTTCATGCAGCAACATAAACCAACAAAAACCACTGCATTCATTCTGGTTGTAAATTACATTGTACACATTGACCATAATGACCACGGATAACCTATGTTGCGTTGCAGTTTTATGTGGCGTAAACTCTTGATGTTTCTTTGGACTTGATTCTTTGATTATTATGTGCTGTGAGAAGGCACTGATTATATAGATCTGTGTAAATTACAGGTATGTAAGGTTAGTTATTTTCAGTCACACTGCAGATAAAAGAAAAAAAAAGCTAAATAAGTTTTTTACATTAAACATAGCCATAGGAGTGCAGTGGTAAAAAAACAGAGAGTATAATCAGCGACGACAAATGACTTGTGGGCAGGATACAGTAAGGAAAAAAAAAAAAACAGCAAGAAATAGAAGCAGAGACAGAGAGATAATAAACTGAGGCCATGAAGGAAACAATGCCGCAGTTTCTCCTTACTGCAGACACCCTTCTGCAAATTTAAACCCTAAATATTTATATATCTAAGGCTGCACTCGGGTTCAAAACCTGGCATTTCATTTCTGACTTTCACCATTTTGCGGATTTGATCATCACATCTGATATCCCGTATATTTTTGAGGACCTGCAAAACAGCCAGTAATTCAGATAAAAGAAAAATCTTTAGCGTGCAACTCTTTAATGTCATTCAGATAGGACAATTATTATTCATGCTGCACAGACCTGGGAGCTACAATTTTAAATTGAGCTTAAAATAGCCTAGAGAGACATTAGTGGCTCAGTGTGGGGTTTTCACTTAGATGTCTGCAGGAGGATGTGACCATGCACAGATTTTTTATTTGCTAGAATCCTGCTAAAGATCAATTAACTTTGATATTTTGTTTTCTTGACTCTGCATGTGTGTGTTTGTTGGCGTGAGTGTGTGTCTAAAGCTGAGTACTGCATCATCACAGTACCACAAAAGGAACAAAAGTCTATTCCTGCAATGTTCACTATAAAAAATGCGTTCTCTTAAGTAATATTTCATTAAGGAGGTAAGATGGATGCAGTGCTGTAATGTATGGATGCTTAGTTTGTCTGTCAAACTGTCCAGCAGTAACAGGAGGCTGGTCCACTGTGCCACGTGCAGCCAGAAATCTTTGCCTCAAGCCTGCTGTCAGGGCCTTGGTGTTGCTACAGCTGCTGATGCTGGCTGTGAGTGCACATCTGTGACTGAGCGCTTATGTGGGTGTGTGTGCGTGAGTGCGTGTGTTTGTGGAGATTTAAGTCACACCAAATGTCATACCAAGAGCAAATATCCATACACTGGGACCCTAGCCAAATCCTTACAAATCTCCCTGCTCCCCTTGCTGTCACACACACAAACATGTGCAAGCTGGTTTGTTTCTTCCTCTTTTTTTTTATTGTTATCTTAAAAAATAAATTATGCAAAAATAACAAGCACAGCACTCTCCTGCATCACAGCTGTGTAAATCTGTCTTTAAAAGAACTGATGCACCATATCTCACTATGATGTGTAGTAAAAATGTATACAACAACACAGTCAATATAAATCCAAATTCTACTAAATAAATGGAACAATAAATTATTTATTTAAGTTAGTTAATTTTAGGTCATTATTTATAGATGAATTTATGGCTCTATGGCATTTATAACCCTGCACTGTTTACATTTATTAGAAGATAAGATTTAAAATTGCTCACTATTTTTGCGATAATAGTAGACTCCTGACTCAAAGAAGATTAAGACTGCCAACATCAAGTTAACTATATATAAATATGACAATAAACAACTTGTTATTATCTAAGTTGCACATCCTCTGATATCACATCATAACTGCACCGGCTTATCATCTTGTTCAAATAGTAAATTATTCAAATGATATTTAGCAAGAGACTATGATGCCTGAGGTGATTTATGTTGCTTATCTTCTGAAATGATCTGAGGTCATTTAATACAGGATTCAACTGGAGACATGTCCATGTAATCATCATTATGGAGCTATAATCAACGTAAATGTCTTGATGTAAACAGTTAATTTTGCCATGGCCAACAAATATCAATGACTAATCATACAAGGTCATCCTTTCAATATAATATATGAACATGCAGTGCATCACCTGTTAGAACAGCAGCACCTTACACACCTTCTTGCTTTGCCTCCAAATTAAACAAGACAAAGACTGTACATGACTTCACTTTTGATTATAATAATAAAACATAATATTTTCTATTCAAGAGATTATTAAATGTACTGAATTCAAAAATGCACAATCCTTATCACCAAGACAAGTCTTTTCCAGGCAAAGGACCATGTGATGCCGACAGATGGCTGTTGAGTATAAAGTAACCTGAAAACAGATTAACTGAGGACGGACTCAGGTTTAGCAGTGTTTCTACACTACAGAGTAACTATAGCACATTGCAGGCACAACACCAATGTTTATATTTAGGTAACTACATAACCTAGGTAACCTACACTTTGCACAGGGCATCTAATTCATCCTAATGGGCTAAGAAATAACATCCAAAGGCTCAGTCTGCTCTGGAGAACAATGACGGCAAGATTAGCTCATTTCTAAGACATGTAAGATAATACAAGAGGAGACAACAGATGGGTGAAATTAGGAAGGACACGTACAAATATAGAGATAATGAAAGAGAGACAGGGGCTTTAGGGAAAACCAGAACTCCTGTGGGGAAAGAAGAGGTCCTCATGAAATTGAAATGGAAGAAAGGAAGCGGGACGCACGTTGCCGAAGCTGCTCCCCATCTATTTTTTTCTTTCTTTTTCTTTTTTTTTTTTGCAGTGCTCTGTAATTCGCCTCTAAAAATACCAAGCTAGAAAAAAAGGAGGGGCACGAAGAATCGCAGGGGATAACAGAGAAGATAAAAGGGTAGATGATAGAGCATTTGGCAAAACATATTCAAAACAGAAAGTGAAACAAAGTCCACCTGGTTGTTTTTTTTGGACATGTGATATGACGAGGAGACAGGAAAACATGCGAGTGGGAATGCCAGGGAGAGACAGACGGAGCATGTGCCAGCTCTTTTCCTGGCGGCCACGTGAGCGCTTTTCCTCAGCTGGTCTGCTCACACTGAACCAGCCAGAGGGGAGCTGTGTGTGGTTGCTGGAGTCACAGTGGAAAAAGGCATGCTACATGGAGCTCATACTGGATGTGCCCAGCCTGGTCACAGCCCACTGATTCTCACCTAACCCTCATTCCAAACCAGTATGCTCTCTGCAAATTGATAATGAGGACACAAGCAAAATGACACAAATGCTCATATTGACCGTTGTTCAAAGAATACATAGCATTACATGGACATTAGGCAGAAATGACACAGCAGGAAGCAGTCCCATAAATCTTGCCCCTGACTTAGTTGTGCTATGCATACGTGACAGCCTTAAAGCTACACACAAAAACAAGTGCATTTTAAAATCACAGTCAGAGCAACACATTGCATCTGCCTCTGCTGCGCTCACTCTTACCAGGCGAGCTTGAAGCCTTTCATTAGTACAGTGAAGATTGTCTGACGTCCATAGCGCGTTGTGGGCACAGGGCTGCCCGTTCACACCGCTGCATGATGACTGACAGACTGCCAGTGCCTCACCTCCCATACAAAGCCAGAGAGATGCACAGTGGAGGAAGGGAGGATCGGAAGCAGAGACTGATGGACGGTAGAAGACTGAAGTCTGGGAAGATGATCCTGCGCCTCCTCCAGCCGGTCTGCTACATTCTTCTGCTTGAATCAAGGTGCCGCAGTGCTCAGCACTTGTGCCAGAAACTCACACCTCCCTGGGCTTCTTTGGTTTTCCCAAAAGAAAAGGAGGTGACCCGCACTGCAACATTCGCAGCACAAACTGCAGCATGCCGCAGAGGCAAGGAAGGTTTAAGGACTGCAAATAAATGCAGTCATGGCTTGTTTCTGATCCTTTATGACTGTTTCCCTTCAGGTCGTGCTCCACACTGTCCCTCTGAGGTTCTCTTTTCTCAGTCAAACTCCGTCTGTAGCAGCTTCAGCCTCCGCAGCGGATGAGAGCTGCACTTGCTGTGCTCACAGTGAGCAGGCGCAGGATTCCTTCCCTCCCTCCCTTCTGTTCACTCTGCCCTTTTCCCTAGATGGCTCCCTTTCTCTATTGCACTCAAAGATAAACCTGGCAGATCCAATGTGAAAGACATGATGGCTGTTTCTATCTGTAACTCTACGCAATGATCTGCAGCCCCCACCTCACACATCACAATGATGGAGAAACACAATAGGTGAGATAACCTGCAGTACTTTCATAATTTATTCAACTTGCAATTTACTTAGTTAATTTAAGTTAATGTTCACTTATGCATCACTTGCATGTAAACACAAATAAAGGGGGAATGTGAATGACAAGTTTGGCTTGAGATTTGACTTTTTTTATTTAAAAAAACATACTACATGAATAGGGAAGAAAAGAAAACACAAGATGTGCACGTTTGGTGAACTATACGTTTTTCTTTATGGACGGTTGATATCCAAGCTTCCCACGTTCATGTAATTGCTTCAAATCAGACTAATCCTGCACATATGTGAATTTCGCTTATGTAAATAATCACCGTAATACTGTGGGCTCAACCCTCTAAGAAAAGGGAGGACCTCTTACCATCATCCTAATTGTGTCTAGTGATAAAATAAACTCAGCTCCTTGTTATTTGAATGAAAAACTGTTCAGGGAAATTATTAATAAAACTCATAATTTAGAAGCAGGAAAGCATTGCAGGAACAGTCTCTATCCAACTGGAGAAACCTCTTGTCACACTGGGCCTTTCTCTTGCATTTAAATGAAATTTAAACCAAAATGTTAGAAAGTGTTATTTTAAGACCTCATGTAGCTCGATACTAGCATTGGCTGTCAACTCAGTGATCCTCCTCACAATGAAGAAATTAGTGGATCTTTCAACTTCATGCCACCAAATAGTCCACAACAGACAGTGTAGAGGATGCTCACATTATATTTCTAGGCACCATTGTTGATTCCCTGAGGTACTGTGAATGTGGCTCTACCGGAGGAAGAGAAAGAGAGGGAAACAAGTAGAAGAGTCGTAAAAGCTCACCCTAATATCCTCCCAGGGGGCAGCTGTAAGTGCAATAGCTTGTACTTCATTGTAGTGATGTGACAGCAAGTCATCTCACACACAGCCCATCTGGTGCTCATCTACTCTTGAACTAGGACGAATTTCACAGACACAGTACAAATAAGTACAGCCGTGATCCACCAATTGTTAGCATGAATTATGCGCTCATGATTTCCAGGAACATTCAAGGAGCTTACAAAGTTCATCTATAAAAACATGGCCAAACGAAAGCAAAATGTTTTGAAACAGCTCTCCCAGCTAATGAGCATGATGCAACAAGGGTGTGATCTGATTATTTTCATCAATATTATTACCATTAACAAATGAAATAAAGCAGAAGAAAGGGTCAGTGTGATGTTCCTTTCATTCTAAATCCCATAAAAATAAAAAGAATATATATTGTGATGTTGCAGAATGCAAACCTGGGCCTCCTGGAAGACAAAAAAAATGTTGCACTTGTCAAATCAGGAATTAACTGTGATTACACCACTCTGGATTTTAGAAGCCTGTTTATAACATGATCAGCAGACATAATACATATTTTAAATAGAATCTATCTTACAGTTGAAAAATCAAAAAAATATTAGAAACAGTATAAAGCAAAGTAATTAAGAGCTATCGGTCTGGAAAGGGTTACCTGAGGCAGTGAGGCTGCCTCAGGTGAGACCAGAGTTCAACAGTAGGAAAAGAGACTAGGCAAAATGGTCCCTAAAGGAGAGTTCCAAGGCCAAAACAATTGCTGAACAAAACAAACATAAAGGTCAGTCTCACCTTAGGCAAATAAACATCCCTAGGAATCTGGTGAAATACTCAGTGGACTGATGAGCCAAAAGTAGAACATTTTGAAAGGTTTGTGTCTTTTAAACCTATCAGAACATTTCAGAGATAGACCATCATACCAACCGTCAAATAGAATGTTGGAAATCTGAGGTACTGCTTTGCTTCAAGAAATTGATAACTTTCCATAATTGACGGGCATTTTTGTGAAAAAATCCCGCAGAAGAATATCCAGCCATTAAGTCAGGACCTTAAGCCCAATTACACAGTGGCCTTGCTACTGTGCTTTAGATACATTGATCTAAAGCACAGTAGCAAGGCCGCATATGACTCAAACATGATAAAATTAAGTTTTGGAGTGGCCCTCTCGAAGTTTTGAATTTAAACTCAAATCACATAATCTACTATGACCTTTAACATGTCATTCATACTCAAAACCCCTCTAACATGGCTGTATTAAAACAGGAGAAAAGTACAAGGTTCCTCAGATGATGTTAACATCTCATTGCTAGTTATAACACAATTACTATGTTGTTGCTGCCAAGGCTTGCACGAGAAACAGTAGTTGCATATGTGTGTGCATATGTGGCTTTGACACCACATATATTTTTGAGAAATTAAAGAACTGTTTGTCATGTTTAGATAAACAATCCAGTCACAAGATATTTTTGTTTCAGCATTGCAGGCCGATTTTTAAATGAACATTAGTTAACCTAATGTAAGAAAATTAATTACCTTCATTTATAATTTCTAGCCTAAATGTATTCGCTATTGCTAATGTCCCAGCCTTTTAGCTGTGATTGTACCTGAGTCCTTGTCAGGGCCTTGTTCTGAAATCTGTTGCAGAATGGTGCTGAATGGACAGCTCCTTTCAGTGTCAAGTTCAACAGTCAGTGAGCTGCTTATTCTCAATGATACCACCTGCTGGCTAAAATAATAAAATGGACTAGTTTGTTTTAAGTAAAAGGACAAGAGTATATGTAGGGCACACTGTAATTATCCTATGGGAAGGTACATAAAACTTTAATTTAATTTATGTTAATTCTGCTTATTTTATTTAAAAAGAAACAAATATTTATATCAGCATTGCTGATTTTACTCCTAAGTCAATTACACAAGACAGAACACAAATGATTTATGTATTACAAAAAAAAAAAATCATGCCAATTCTCACTTATTTCTCTTCAGCATTCCCTGCATCTTTGTCTGCACCAGAGTTTTCATTCATGTCCAAGAATAGCATTGGCAGATAATCTGGAATAATCCTTCCATGCTGCTTTGTGGGACTGGACAGGAGTTTGGCTCCCCCATTCTGCCTGGTAGACTTTCTTTGCTCTTTAATATAATACAGATTAAAATTTCAGCTGTATAACAGTTTCATTACTACTTCCATGGAGATGGTTCTATTTCTAAAAGTCTGGTTCTACTCTGCTCAACAGGGATCAGCTTGCTTTCAATAAAAATTGCTTTATGGGAAGAATATTTCAAATAACTCCTCTCTGTCTGAGTGAAACATTCTCAGTGCCTGTGGCTACAAGCCACCAAAGTTTCTGACATGATATTCCTTGGTTTAAAGTTTTTTTTTTTTCCAAACTTACTTCATGTATGCAGGCCAAACTTTTATTTTTAAAAAAATCCATCATTTAAAGTTATGTTTAAATCTTTGGTGGTTGACTGAAATTATAGGAGAGTTCAAAATATGCAGCCTAAATTTGTACTTATTTTTTTATATCTAAAACCACAAACAATTACCCACCCTTGTTCAGAATTAACAATTCACATAGCTGCATGATGATCAGCAGATTAGCTTTTAGCTTTCCAATTCGGACGCAAAAGTGTTCTCCAACACTTAAAATAGGAGAAATTCCCATAAACTGCCTAAGATTGGAGTTGGCCGTTTTTCTGTCTGTTGGCTCTGATTGGTGATCGGCAGGCCACTACTGCCCAGATTAAACAAACAAAAAACAAACAAAAAAATCATTTCTTAAATGCATCAATGCATACATACATCAAAAATATGTGCAAAAATAACAAAAGTCAAATAAAGGATATACGGTTAGTTCCATATGCTGTAATGCATAAATGTGAATAATCCTGTTATTAACTATTTGACTACTTGATTTAAAAGAACTTTCTCAATCAAAGAACATTTTGCCACAAATATCATAATCTGTTCAAATTGAACATAGTGGATAGGACCTCCAAAATAATTGGAAAACTCTGAATAGTCTGTCTCTACTTTAAATCCATTGAACAAAAGGGCACAAAAACATGGTAATCTGATCTGATAATGGCTCTTTGTTGTTTTAATCTTAGTCATCTATTCATCCATTTTCTATATTTGCTTAATCCAGATAGTGGGAGGATGGTATCCAGTGATCAAAGCACAAGAGGCAGAGTACATCCTGGACAGGTTTCCAGTCCATCAAAGAGACACAAAAGACACAGAAATGTTTGCAGAAAAAGATTTCCAGAGGCAACATATAAGTCAGGCAATTATGTGACATCTACCAGAAAGAATAAACAGACGCATACATCAAACAGTGATATATAACAGACATCAGCTCCGGGTGCAGTATTGGCAAATCTAATAGTATTTCAAAGATACAAGATGAATATTAGAAAAAGAATAAAAAAATAAATAAAAGCAGTGAAGTGATAGGGTAACATTAAGATGGAATAGTAAACAGTGACAGAGATTTCCAGAGCAATACTGTGAGGGCCTGATATATTTAATGTTAAGCTGACAAACACTGCTTCCTCCTCAATCAATCAACAAATCAAATTTATTTGTACAAGACATTTCAACAACAAGGCGGTTCAAAGTGCTTTAGATTACAAAAACATGAAAAAAGTGAAAATCAGCAAAAGATATTATATTTGTCAAGTGCCATTGTTAAAATCATCAATACACATCAAATACAGTGGGAAAAAAGTATTTAGTCAGTCAGCAATTGTGCAAGTTCTCCCACTTAAAAAGATGAGAGAGACCTGTAATTGACATCATAGGTAGACCTCAACTGTGAGAGAAAAAAGGAGAAAAAAAAATTCAGAAAATCACATTGTCTGATTTTTAAAGAATTTATTTGCAAATAAGGGTGGAAAATAACTATTTGGTCAATAACAAAAGTTCATCTCAATACTTTGTAATATATCCTTTGTTGGCAATGACAGAGGTCAAACGGTTTCTGTAAGTTTTCACAAGGTTGGCACACACCGTTGCTGGAATGTTGGCCCATTCCTCCAAGCAGATCTCCTCTAAAGCAGTTATGTTCTGGGGCTGGTGGCGGGCAACACGGATTTTCAACTCCCTCCAAATGTTTTCCATGGGGTTGAGATCTGGAGACTGGCTAGGCCACTCCAGGACCTTGAAATGCTTCTTACAAAGCCACGCCT
>CAEGAE010005521.1:0-14854 GCA_903067095.1 Girardinus metallicus | reverse complement strand
TATATATATATATATATATATATATATATATATATATTGCTTTTTCAGATATTTTAGAGATATAACTGTTTGGAGATGAAAATAAGACGATGGATGTCAGAATAAAACAAATTACCGTCTAATTGCTGCAGCTCCAAGTCGAATCTTTCCAGTTGTGTTTTCAAATCTGACAAATTTGATTGTTCACACACCGTGAAACAAAGCTGTTGCCTTGGCGACAAGCTCCAATTTACAGCACTTGATGGGAAGTTTGCAGCGCTTTAAACAGGTTTTCTACTTTTTCTGTTTCTAACTCTAACAGATTCTTGGTTTTCTTTCTCCTTCTGTAGACGAGCACTGCTCCACAATAACAACAGCTTTCAGGAGGAAATGCTTCACTTGGGTCTATTTCTGCATAATTTAGTTTAAAATCACTGAGAAGGAACATAACTATGTGTAAAGTCTAAGAGTTTAAAGTTTATTTCAGAGAAAACTGGGGAAAGAAGCAATAAGAAAAGTCAGCAGGAATGTTTCTGCAGCAGAAAAATCACAAACCTGAAATGGATAAAAGGTGAAACCAAACGAAATGGCATCAAAACTTTGGCTCATTAATCTGATCTCTACTGACGATGGATCAAACTGAACTCATTCGTCTCAAGAAGACTCTAAACAAAACATCTGGAGAAATCCCTGCAGAAAGTTGAACCTTTTTCTCTGTTGCAGGTCCACATCGGTCCTGTTGCTCAGTTTGATTAAAACCTGCTGTCAGCAGCTGAGTGTCTTTGTCCCCTCAGCTCTTCAAACGTCACAGACACAGAGATAAAGAGATTCCCAAACTTCATTGTGATCAGAATATAGTTCAGCTGGCCAACAATCAAATCTTCCCCATGATCTGCCCTGATGCAGCAAGTCAAATTATAAAGAAACAAAAAAAAAGTTTGATGTAAAGTTTCTTTATTACATTGAAAGCGAAAGCACTTTGGTCAAAAAACAAAGTCTTTGTTGAGTTTAGCAAGGACTTTCGAACTTCAGTTTCAGAATTAGATTAATAAGACATTTTTTTGCAGCTTCAGTAGGTAACGTCTGTGGCTCCAGATCAATTTTATTTAGCTGGACTGAGAGCTAGAATGAATCTCTGCATTGTAAAGATTTGTACACTGACACTGAAAATCAACCAGACTCACAAAACTGTTTGCATAATTTGACCAGGAAAATAAAATAAATTAATAAATGTTTATTTGTGTTGTTTAAGCTGCAATGATGTTTTTTTTTTTTTTTTTACTAATTTCAAGAATAAAAAAATAAAACTCTGCAACTGGATCTGTAATCAATCTAAATATGAGACTTGAGCTTGTGAATGGTTCCTGAAGCTTTAATTTAATTAAAAAATAATAAAAAACAGTGAAACTATTTGAAAACTTAAGTGACTTCCTGTTTCTTCCACATCGGCTTCTTTACAGCTCGTTTTGTTCCAAATTCACCGAGTGACTGGAAACGAGTCGGGAGCTAAATGACTGGGCAGGGATCCAACTCAATCAAGTCAAGAAATGATGGTGCATAAATATTCATGACTTTTCTTTGTTTGTTGTTTTGGGTCTGTGAATAGAAAAGGCGAAACCCGAGTCATTGTTTCTGTGCTGATATGTATTTGAAAACAAAAGCTGCGTTTGCAGATCTGTTTGCCTTGAGCAGTGGAATATATTTTTCTTCCCTGTAAACAGCCAATCAAATGAAGAAGAAAAATCCCAGTGAGGAGTGAAAAGTGAAGCTCTGATATCTTTTACAAAGTCTGCAGCATTTTAGAAGACATTAATAAAAGCAGCTGTTATAGATGTCCTGCAGAGGACCTGTATGCCGCTCCGGCCACAATCTGTTTCCTGGCTGTCAGGTGAAAATATTCAGTGGAGGACATTAATCTCTGCCGTCTGCAGCTAAAAACTTTCTGTTCTGTGGTTTGTTTTTCTCCAAAGTACAACGAGCAGCAAAGGCTCTTGTGTTTTACACTATTTTTAGAGCTATTTTTATTAAATGGAGGCGATGTTTTTGTTAAAGCTTGATTCTGACACATCCAGTCCAGAACTCCTGGATAATCCATATGAATCCAGAAAAATTTGGAATTTTCTAGGTCTGAACATTTTATATTTAGTAAGAATATTTGTAATATCAGATGTTATTCTTTAATGAGTTCTAAAAGTTCCATCCATCGATGCTTGTCAGCATTCGACCCATTAACCATACGCTCATTGTTTTTTTTTATATCTTCTATAATGAAAATATGACCATTGTTGAAATATTAGTCATAAGAAAAATCCTGAGAACTCTGAGAATTTCAGCTAGGAAGAGGAGGGACTTTCAGATGGGAACTGTGGCAGCTTTTCAACATACAGAAAAGTTTAAAGCGGCAGTGACATGAACGGCACAGATGTGTTATAAAACTCAAAAGTGAAGTGAATTTCCTACAATAAAAATAATGGGAAAGAAAACAATTTACCTCAGCTACGACCGTAAAACCTGCACAGCACTCACAATCCCTGTCAGTTCCAGCATAGCAGGAGATCGTTCTCATCTATTACCACTGCTAGAGTGAGAAATCTGCCTGTTAGTGGAGATGTGCCTGTTGTGACAAAGACAAAGGGAAGGTGGAGGAGGTTACTGGTTGAGAAGATAATCCCTCTCTTTCTTTGAAGCTTTTGCACTAGTATCAAACAGAAGCTCACAGATTTAAGCAGCACTGGCACTGCTGGCGTCGCTGCACCTTGCTGGTTCCAAAAAGTGCAGGTGGGAGGTCACACCTGCCACAGCAACCCAGACAAATCAGTTATGGAGGAAAATTGTTTTTGGAGAGCAGAACCTTTGGGTTCAGCAGGTCCTGTCTGTGCTGGAATGTGACTTCACAGGAACCTTTTTAAAAACAATGCTGAATCACAAGATGGACCAGAAAAGCAGCCTGATACTTTGAAAAGATATCTTTTTGTTGGTCTAAACATGTGGAAATAAAGGAGATTTTGTGGAACAGAAGGCCCTGTCATATCCTTAAAGTACGCCTTGCTTGTGATTCACTCCAACATTGAAATCAGTATTATTCACAGTGTTCTGTTGGGTCAGAACCAGTGACATTACTTTTCAGTTATGTCACTGTCTTGCTTCATTTTGTTTTAGATTGAAGAATGAATTCATCATCTAGAAATGAATTTTTACTGCTGTGAGCGCAGCAGTGCTGACAATAAGTGATGAAAATCCAGTTTGAACCATCCGGCTGCCCCTGGTCAGTAAAGCATCTGCACCACAACGTGAAAGATCAAAAGATGTTATTATTTATTAACAAGCACGCAGGTCATAATGGAGGTAAACTGGCCAATCGGAGGCTTTGCTGTTTGCCTGGTCTTTTGTGACCAGAGCTACACCATGCCCTAACCAATGAGAGTAGATACAGAATAATCTATATTTACACATTTAGGTCATTCTGCATTTAACATGTATAAATGCAGTAAATATATTTGAATAATCAAAAGGTTTTTATTGTTTAGAAACCAAAGGGTAAAAAGTATTTCTTTCCCTTCAAGGCAACAATACCTCATTAGTATTTCTTCTACCTATTTTAATACTTCTGACTCCCACAGTATTTTATATGAAGGCGTCCGCCGCAGTCGGTCAGAGAAATGTGAGCTTTTTTGTTTTACTGCAGAATGTGACAAACAGTGTAGAATTGGCGCATTTGAAGTGAAAACCCCAAACGACGGCGTGCCTGAGACTCATGAAAGCCAACTTTGATCTCGCATTCATCTCCCCCGTCATGCCCACATTAAACCGCAAACAACACGGAGAACAGCCGAGCTACAAATGTGCAGTAATTGGAGCACCTTTTTTGTCATCGGATGAATTATTCATTTCTGGATGTTGCCTCTCCATGTTGTAGTTACCTCGTCTAAAACGGTCCAAGGGGAGATTTATCACTTTGCCTGCTGTCAAATGAAAATACATTAACGTGAGGTTTGTGGATCGTTCAGAGATAAATGCCACGTTTATAATGCCCCTGGAGACATGATGGCAGCTGATAACAGGCAGTCTTGATATCGCCACCTATGTGTACTTGAATCTATGCTTAACTTTATTCTTAGGGAAATGCATGCATGGAAGTCCCAGGTGAGAAATGGAGGTGAAATATCTCACGGAAAACAGAAACTCAGACAGAAACGGACACGATGCAGCAAAAACATCCAGAAACTGCAACGAGACATTTCTTAGCTCATCTCACTTTTTCACCAATCTGCATTGATTGTTTACCTTGAATAAGTTTAGTCAGAACGATCTGAGATAAACCATGCAATTATTGTAAATATAAATGTTTCTTAATTCATATACTGTTTATCAGATGAGGGCCGTAACGGTAAATTGAGCACTTTGTCCTTTGGCTCAGCTCTCTCTTCACCTCGACAGAGCGCTTCAGCAATCTCGATTGATCGGTCGGTACCTGAAAAGAACAAATCACATTTTCTGCTTAACTCAAATGTTCATTGTTCCTCTTTTCGGCAGACCACATCCACTGCATGAAATCTAAAAAGTATGAACTATTATCCTCATTCAGCACCGTTAGTATCAAGATCTCTTTGTCCAGTAATTTCAGCGCCAGTGAGTCTACCACCCGCTGTGAGAAACGCCTGAAAAACACAGATGGATTCCTCCATGCCTGCTTGGATTATTGGCAGAAGATAGTTTTTGATGCTGAACGGTTTCCTCACCGTAACTCTATAATCGCACCAACGATGCAGCTGCTGGGTTAGTGATGAACCAGATCTGGTGGACCGATTTGTTGCTTTCTATTTTGACCATCAACAAAGGAGAGAGTAACGGACTTCAGGGGAGCCACAGACACAGTGGATCTATAATACACACCACATTGTGAAAATGCTAATTTACTGTGATGTTAAAAAGGAAGGCCGTGTTAAATCATCTCCAAACTCTTTCCAGCAGCAGTTCTTGAGTCACTGCAGTGGAAAGGGAGAGATTTTTTGTTCTTGTTGGTTTATAAGGTTCTAAAAATTCTTGGACCTCAATATCTTCTTAGAAAGTCGTCAGGTACAAACTGTCTATATAACGGACTGAACTTTCACACTGACCAGGGAAGGCGCTGTAGACTACAGTCACATTCATCCATTCACACTCACAAACACACACTCTTATGCAGATGATAGGCACCTCGGTGTGCCTTGCCCAGAGGCACATCAACGACAACGCTAGGCACAGTTAGCTTCCTTCTTCTGAGACCTGGAACCAACTCACAGAGAACCTGAGACATGTAGACACTGACGGCTCTTTTTATCAGTGTTTAGCATTTTACTTGTTGGCACTGCCTTTAAATGTTAAATTAATTTTTCTTGATCCCATTAGATTTTCTTTGAATAGAAATGGCACTAAAAATCTACTTTTTTTCTCTCTGGCTCAAACTGCTTCAGTGACAGACCTGATATCTAACAGCTTCATCAAACATGATTTTTTTTATTTTTTTCAAACGCATCTTTAATATTTTAACTGCTAAGGATGCATGTTCTTGTATTTAATGACATAAATCACTAAATGCATCATGACGTACATGTTTGCATGCACCATTTTCCTCTGGGATGATTTACAGGCGCGGAGAGTTTATAATGACCACTCCCATAAATCACGTAATGGTGAACTACAACTCATTATGAAAACCAGCCGACGCTCAGCAGGGCTGAGTTATGGCTAAGGATATTACATGGCAGGAGATTCCTCTGTTGTTTACGGCTGCAGTGATCTGTGCTGCTCTCTGTGTGTCTGAAAGAGATCCATTTGTTCCTGATCCGAGTCATCCTGTTAGCTGTATTTCCAGGCTGGAGTCCTTCTGAGGGTCTGAAGTAATGGCACCTTCTCCTTTTCGCTGATGTCAAATGAGCCTCGTTGGCTCGCCTCCTACTACATTAATTAACACCATGGCTCATGATGGATGACCTCAGCTGAAGCTTCGTAGCTCCCATTCATCACGGCACGTAGGAGGATGGAAGTCCGGATCTTTTGCTTCTCTCCTCATCTTTCTCCTTATAACACAAGCGGCCTCACGTTTTTTCCGACTCTTTGTAATCAAAGCATAAAGATGATGCATCGTCAAAACGTAAAAACATCGCTGCTTAATGTTTATGTGTTCCATCAGAGGACGTTTGATCTATCACAAGCAATAAATCATTCTTCTGCAGCAGTGGACTCTGCAGAGCTCATAATTCACCAACTTTCCTTTATCTTAGACAAGTTGGACAAGAGAAATGAAAAAAATGAAAACATCTCAAACAGTTTCAAAAGACCGTTAAATCGGCTGCCTTTACTCATGGAGAAATCCTTATTTAAAGTTTTACTTAAAAAGGATTTTGCTTATTAGATTTTATAAATTGTTTAAATAAAAAATAAATCAAGTCACTGGCTGACATGTTAAACCACAGGATTAAAATTAGGACGTTACTCATCTTCATGTGTGGGCAAAAGCAGATAAGAGAATAAATGTAAAATGTACAGTCTGGCAGTGGGTTGAAATACACATTTTTTACCAGTTTGAAGGATTATATGAATATCTGTGGATAATATTTAATGCAACCTCATCCTCCTGGCTTGGAGGAAAGATTAGGTATCTGCCATTCAAGCATTCAGCATGCTGAGGTGAGTACATTTTCAGCACGGCAGACACAGCATGTGCAAACTGTAGCATGAAATCAGGTATTATTATCATTGGACCATTTCAGAAACACTCCTGTAAACTGAAGCAGTGATGAATATGTGTGATAAAGATTGTTTTATATGTTGAGAAGTGAACGATTTCTATTGAAAGGACAATAAAGAGGTTTTGCCTTGATGGATTATTTCTTCATTTAGAAGAGCTCAGATTTCCAAAGCCACCACATGATAAGTAAATGTCTTTTTTTTTTAGGAAGTTCAGATTTTTTTGTGTATTCAAAGAAAAATATGACACATTTTATGAGCCTTTTATTCAGATCCTACATTGTTATTAGAAAACTGAACAGGAAAGGGATTTTTAGAGAATGTTAGAAGGGCTGTGAAGGGAGAGATTATGTAAAAAAAAACATTTGTCTCTGTAGTTGCTGAGTACATGCTGCTGTTTTAGTTTCCTTACCAAATCCAACAGTTTTCCTGCACTGTAGATTCAATGAAAACTTTTGTTTTTCAGTGATTTAAAGTTGTTTTCAAGGGAATACAGTTTAAGAGTAAACACACATACATTCCTCTCCAGCCCACGACGTTCACACTTCAGCAGGGACAGACTGCGCTTGTACCAGATCTACGAGTGGGTAAGCAGAACCACCCAACTGTGTGTCATTTTTAACCTGTAAAGTTTCAAACACCATCTGCAGCGTGCTCTGAAAATAAGCCCTGAGTGGTAAAATCTCACGCTTTTTGGATTCGCCGGCGCAGACGCCACGCTGTGCAAACTGCCTGTTACTCCCATCACTGACTGACATGCTGGCACTGCGATTCAGCAAGGCGCTGCAGGATGTCAGGTTTTATACACTTTAACTTGATGAGAACCACTTCCATGCAGGTTTCATCTAATGTAATAACAATCATTCTGGGAAAAGTTTCTCAGCAATCCTTTAGTTTTGGTTGGCTCAGCTATTTCAGACAGATAAAGTGATTGGTTATGGGGATTTATTAATTACATACTGCACCTGACATGAGGTGACGCACTGACTCCTCTGGAGTCGGATGTGCAAATATAGAAAACACAAAACAGAAGCTTACAGTTAAATTTGAACCCCATTTGAAACGTGTAGTTATTGCATTAAATCTTCCATCCTGAAGAAGCTTTTAACAGGAACAAACTTCCAACAGAACCAGACCAACAGGCACCATCCGCCTGAACCAGGTGAGCTTTGACACAACAGGAAGCAGAAACACTCAGACGCTTCAGGCCACAAATACAGAAAGGAACTAAGAGTGCATTCAGACCAGCCCTGTTTAGTACGCTTTAATCCAACTCTGATTCGTTTGCTTATAAAGTCCAGTTCATTTGGCGTTTGGTCTCTTATGTACCAATCACATGCACGGCCCCTCAGGCTGCCACAACAGGAGAGAGAATGAACATATGGAAGATCGTTTTTGGATCGTCTGTCTGTTGAGATTAGATTAGATTGGAGAAGATTGGAGAAGGGATTTCATCTCTTAACCCTCATCTCTCACTGCAGCATTTTGCACATGTTGACTTGTTTTTACAGACAACAGAGAACTGTAACGGTGAAACCTTGGAGTAATTCATGCACTGGTTCTTCTGCTTAGAAATCCTCCCGACAACAACTGCTACACATGGTGGGATTCTACGCTGCAGACCTGGCAGTGAAGTCTCATTAATTTACCAAAGGAGCCACAAATTCTGGCTCGTTAGTACAGGAATGCTGTGTTCTGTGTGTCGGTGAAAAGGTGAGCGTTTCATTGGTCTTCACAAACAGAATATTCCAAATAGGCTTCAAACAGCTTCAACTATTCGTTATCACATGTACACACAGAAGAAACATGAATCAGTGTTTTAAAGCTCTATGATTAAACTAATCGGCTTTGTGTTTTGATCTCTTAAACACAGAGATGCAAACTTTTCAACAGTTAATTTACATTTCTAAGAATATAAAATGTACTTAGATTTTTATCTACTTTTTTATCTTTAGGATAACTGTAGAATAAATTAATTTGCTTTGAAGTGATTTTAAATTTATTTTCCTCTACACAGTAGCAAAGACAATAGATAAAAATGAAAAGTTGTTTATATCTTTTTGATTAATTTAGTTTTGATCTAAATGAAGAAGCTGTTGCATGTGTGTGCAGCTGATGAAGTGGACTGTATCTTTTAGTTTGTGTCTTTTTAAGGGTGCTGGGCTCCTGCTGTCTTTCAATGACAAGTGACCCTCAGGAAAATGAAGTTGGGTCTTTCAGTCATCGCACTTGGTCGACACCTCTAATGATTATCTGTTACTTGTGCCAGAATGAGATAGATTGAGTTGGCCGCAGAGATACTAGAGGTGTGTCACTGCGGTATGTAGATTTCGAAGTCTGTTTGACTCCAAAAAGCCCAAAGGGACTCCCATATGTCCCAAAATTGAATACAGCAAGCTTAAAGTGAGCGAGAGCCTCTGTGGTGTTCGGAATACCAAATGACTTGAAGCTTCCATGCAAAATGTTAAAACTGTCCCCCAGGAAACGTCACATCCACGTAAAGACTCACTGCCTGCCTCATTTTAAATAGGTTGTTTCAAACACCCCAGTTTCTGAGGTGAATAATAAATCATTTATAAACTTTTCCAGTATCTATACAACATCCATTCTTTATCTGAACACACTTGCCAGGCCGCCAGGGGGCTGGTGCCCATCTCCAGCTTACATGAGGATTTTCAGCGGTTTTTGAAACAATGAGTCATGTTCTGCACCGTATCAAGAGTTTGGCCTTTTTACAAGAGAAGCAGATCCCACATCATACTTAATGAGACACTATTCAAATACGCTCCCCTGTTTTCCATCAGAGCAACATCATTTTTGTTATTGTTGCTGAAAAGCTTAATTTTAGCCTGATTTGGCAAAAGTTCATGGTTCCAGTTAAGGTCCCACTAGAGCTTAGCAAACTCCCCAATGTTTAATTTTTGTTTGTTTTTCCCACATGTCCTGCCTTGGCAAGCTGCTTGCCTGCATGTGCCAGAGTGGTTCAGCTCTCCAAAAACAGCATTACGAGAGCGAGTCCTAATTACATGATTGACTTTATTAAATCAAGACTGCATCCAACAGAAAAGTAGAGAACACGGACGAAATGGGACCTGTGTCTGTGTGACCTGTGTGTGTTGGGGTGTAGAAGTAAAGGTGTGTGTTGAGCAGGTGTGTGTGAGCTGGTTCGTCACCTGGAGGTGTATAGTTGTTAGGGTGGTGGGATGAGTGGGAAGCCTGTAACTCAGCATCAAAAAGCAGCAAAGGTTGCAGGAGAACCCGCCTCCAGCAGCAGCACCAGGTGAACACAAGGCGTCACCTTCTTATCTGTCCATGGTGACAAGATGAAGCATCGATTTTCAAACAGCTGCTCATTCAGGCTGGCAGAATGCCACTGTTTACTAACTAAAGAGATTAGACACTGCTAATGATTTATAATAGAGCAAAAAAAAAAATGCATGTTACATTTATCCCTTTTATGTTTTGAGGTTTTGTATTGCAGTCCTTCAGTTACAAAACTTTGGATTTTATGTCATGTTATGACTCACAAGACTTTCTTCTCACAAAGTGAACATTTGATGCACCTTAAGTTGAATTTGTGTTTTTCCGAGTTCACTCCCAGCGCCCTGGTTTGAGTTGAGAGGAGTCCAGCGGCTCAGCAGCGGCAGAGCAGCTCCCACAGGATGCTGTTAGGGGACTCAGAGAAGAAGGAGACCATCAATAACTGGAGGCGGTCACATGGCAGCTGATTTGGTCTATAACCCTTGATTGTCCTTCAGGAAGTTTAGGCGTACCACTAATGTGATTTACATTACTGTTGTTTGATGCGTTGTCTTTGTGTTATATTTCAGGTTTTGTTTAAATCACATTCAGACGTGATATTCAGGAAAACACTGGAAGTGAAGCGACTGAGCTCAGATCAGATGAGGAACGCCTCCGCCCTCCTTTCTGTCTGGATTTAGCTCCAGTTATGCTGTTTGGTTTTTCTTAGATGTTATTCAACATGAAAAATCTCATTATGGGTTTATGGTGCTCGACACAGATGAGGATGAAATGAAGTTATGAGCGCCGTTCCTACAGGTTCCACTTACTGCCGGCAGAAATCAAAGGAACTGAAGGCAAAACAAAAACCGCTTCCTGCTGATGTTCAGCCACAAAACACTTCAGACCCACTGATGTGGGTCATATATTAATATTCAGTAAATACTTATCCAAAAAACACACACTGCTGAGTGGACTTTCAGGTAATCTATTGTATTGCAGAGATAATTAAAAATGTTCCATGAGTGGAGTGTTAAAGTCATTGTTAATTACTGGGTACCTCAAACTGCTGTCATGGAAAACTGGATAAAAATAAAGGTCTTTCTGTTTTATAATAAATAATAATTGTGAAGTCCTTAGTGTTTGCGCCATCATGTTACTATGCCCTCTCTCTTTTGTTTCACACTTATTACCTGACACCTGAACTGTGTCACGGCTGAGTGGTGGAAACCAGATGAAGGCTGAGCAAAGGTCTGTTTAACACAAATAAAAATCTCATTCTCCATAAGCCAAAGGAAGAAACTCATTTAAACATTAACTTCAATGAGAAGAAAAACCAGGAGAACAGTTTTTTTCCTGAACCCTGAACATGCTCAAGCTATCAACCTTGTCATCCCTGATGAGTATGCTTCTCAAGAATGTCCTAAATATCACCGTACCACTGACCATCCCAGGATGAAGCCATGCTCTACCGGAGCACATCAAGCATCTGCCACTGGTAGCCGCTTGGTTTCAGGAAAGCAGGAGGATCAGCTCCAGCACAGAGAGCGAAGCACCATCAGCCAGTTCCCAACACGTTCCCTTCACAAGGTACTTTACTAAGCATAAAAATGTTTAGTAAATGAAAAGAGCATGTAAAGGCAGTTGCTTGCATTGTACCATAGAAGTTGAAAGAAATCCCTCATACTAGCGTGTATGTAGCAACAGAGGAGGAAAACTCGCCTTTAACAAGAAGAAAGCACCAGCAGAACCAGAACCTGTCTGTGTGTGAACTGACATCTGCAATTACTGACTGGGAGTTTGAGAAGATGGAGCAGAAATACTTTCTATGTTAGAGAGAGGTAAGAAATGAATGGCGGTGGTATTTCCTTCAGTGGCTGTAGTGATACTCTGTGTTGCTCAGCAACGGCCCAGAAGCCTGAAAGGCCTGGGGAAGAGCAGACCAACACCTGCTGCAGTGTGTGCAAACCTGGTCAAGAACTACAGGAAGCGTCTGAACTCTGTAAATGTACAAAACGGTTTCTGTACCATAATAATGACATTTTTTTAACTCCATCTTAAGCTAAAGAGCTTTAGTCAGTTTCACCTCATATATTTAAGATTTTTACTCATAAGTATTTTCCCATGAATTCTAGAAATGAATCAAAGTATCACTCACAAAAATTAAAGCAAGAAAACCTCAACATCTGTTGCCCCCTGCAGAGCTTCCCATGCCTGTGCATCCATCATCACCTGCTGCTGCTGCGGGTTTTAATATACAGCAGGAAATGGAAAACATATTAGCTCCAGCTGATTCTGCACCTCAGAGTACCAAACACGTTTACACTGGATGTACATTTACTGATGCACACCACTGGAAATAAGTTCAGAAAAGTGATGCAGTATTTAAAAACCTTGCTACTTTTAGTTTTAAGGTCACTCAAGTCAGATCTTTAATTGTCTTTATTATCAATAGCCAATTGTTATGGAATCTGGTGGTGATATTTCCACCATTTTCTTGCTTTAAGGAGGAAATGATGGTTGGATTTTCAGCTGCGAAAGGCGCTCTTGTCTCATGTCACGTCCGCCCACCTTGTGTGGTCGGCTTGTGGCAGCCGGAGCAGTCTCGGGCTGTCAGGTGCAATGTGCATTGATCTGACTGGCAGATGAGAGGTCGGACAAACAAAAGGAGAGGAGAAACCACAGACGAGTTTGAGCGAGCATGCCAAATCAGTCGAGGAGAGAGAAACGTTGAAGCAGCTGCTTGTGAAGACGCTGCGCACATGAAGGGAGGGATGCAGAACAGTAGAAATGTTGTTCACTTTATATAGTGCAAAGAAAATTGTTCCATTCTACCATTGTCTATACAGCGAACCACGCAAATATCTCATATACCCAAATACATTAAACTGCCTACGAAAAGGCTTAGAACTGCAGATTTTTGGTAGTTCAGATACCAAAAATACATAAATAAGCATTAATATGCACAGCGGAAAGCATTTTTAAACATGCGCTACAAAAAAAATCCATGAATAATTTGTAGCTAACAGTCCTCAGAAGACTCAGCTGAATCTTGACTAGGCGGCGGTCCACCGTGCCGTTTATCCACCCGGGTCAGTGGCGGGTCCACCCTGGTCAGGCCGCCGGTCCGTCTCAACACAGAGACACACAGTCGCACCTGTGGACAGTTCAGGGTGTTTCCACACTCAAGAGTGTTTCTCTAATAGATAAAATCACAATTTGAAAACATCTTTTTGTATTTGCTCAAATCAGGAAGCGCTCAGTTCAGGTTCCTCTTCTGGAAGCGTTTCTGCAAAGCGCTGCTGCAGTTATTTCTGGTTTTAAAACATTCCTCTGGGGTGGATCAAAAAATAACAAAATATGCTTGATTACCTGAAACCTTGAGCAAGTTGCAGTTTGCATAAATGAAAATGGTGACCATGAAGATTTATGCATTATTTGTTGTTAAACATTGAGCATTGTGGTGAAGCATCAGTTACTATAGGAAAAGCTCAACGCCTGGGAAAAGTCAGAGACAAAAGGACAAAAGGGCTCCTCTCCAAACGTCACCGTACCAATGAACGAGAAAATACTAAAGTAGTTACTGCTGTATTTTTGCAAATATGTTTATCCACTGGGAAAATTTTAATATTTTTCAGTAAACATAAATTAAAGACTCTTGTCAAATGTTAATATATTCATAAAGCATCTCTGTGCTCTTGAAGCTTGTAGAAAAGGTGAAAGTACAAAACAAACAAGAGGGCCCATTTCTTTGAGACCAGTTGAGGTTTAATGAGTCATGGCCAGAGACTTTACGAGCAAACTGTAGCATGACCAGCATGTTAAGTAATTAATCTGTTGTGTTTACAATGTGTGTTTAGTGTGACGAATAAAAACCAGGTAAATCAGAGGCTGCACAGAAACAGACACTGATGATGTACAAGTGTCTATATTCCACGGAAACAACCTTTAGGTCTTTAACATGTTAGAGCAAAAAAAGACATTGGATGTTTTTTAAACACAATAATAACGTGTTTTAAATGGTTTCTAGATGGGCTTCACAACTTTTTAAATGCTAACCTTTCATAAGCAAATCTCTGTGGTAAAATATGGTTATATCAAATATGCAGATTATTAAGACTAAGAGTTGCTTTATGTTAGCAACAGGTGCATTTGGTTGTACACTTCATTTCAAAAGGACTGAAAACAGTTGTTGGAAATTCTGCGGCTCCTTTGAAATCTTGTCTAAAGGATAATTAATCTTTGGCTTTGTGTTCAGATGTTACACGTTCAAACTAAGAGTTCAACAACTCCATCTGTCCACGCAGCTGCTTCATGAACAAAGATGATCATCTTCATCAGGAGTAGGCTGCTTGACAAAGCCAACGCAAACATCATGAACTCGCCTACAATCTGCCTTTTCATTGTTCTTTTTTATTCCTCTCAAAGGATTTTACAACCAAGAGTCTGAAAGACGACATGCTCAAAAGGTAAAGCTCTGTTTTTACAGTCACACTAGTTGATTTTTTCTGTAGCAGCAGCTGGTTTTTCTGAGTTCATTGGCTTGTAGAAGATGCATTTTACAATAATCTAAACACAAAGAAGGAAGATGCATTAGTATAGTCTGTCTGCTGGGATCAGTGGTGCAGAATTCAAAGTATTTAACTGCTTCATAATGGCATGTCAGAGTTTTGCTGACATCACACTCTCATTTGACAAAATAAAACTTGTATTTAAGGGTTAGCTGACTGACTGCACTGACTTGTCCTAATTCAGCCATGTGTCCTTCTTTACAAACATAACCTTTATTGTCCCTCAGTGGAAACATTTCAGGGGTACCAGCAGCAAAGTGACAGGCAAGCTGACGCACACAAACATACAGAGCGAAAAATAAAAGAGTTTAATACGGAACGAGTGAACGAATTAA